>JAATLQ010034496.1:23129-84951 GCA_013421005.1 Heliconius erato x Heliconius himera
GTTTAACCTCGACACCAGCGAAGAAATGGAAATATAAATTTAAGTAAATATTTCATCTCCTCGAGTGGGGATCGAACCCACAACCAGTCGGTTTTACAGTCACCTCGTGCCGCTGCGCCACGACTGGCCTCAAAAGGTGAGAAGATGATATATTTATTATTAAGATTATAATTTAATCTAAACAATAGATATTTATTTGAACTGTTGCCAGGTAGAATCTAAGGTATGGAATCTGATTTACAATCAAAGCCGGCCTGTCGATCCTGCGCCTGCGCCTGCGCCTGCGCCTACGCACATTGCTATTATAGTTAGCGCTACACGTATTATTTATGGTAAGAAGCTTTCCTGTGGATTAAGGAGATGGAGTGTCAACAATGAACATATTTTTAAGGGTTTGATCTATTTTTGTATAGTCCTATGAATCATTAGGTGTGGCATTATTTTAAATATGTTTTTTTAATAATTATTAAATAAAAAAGTTTTAAATAAAAAGAATATAAATTTATAAAACGTTAATTTGTCACTCAGCCAATATAAGCCTCGGATACATTTTGGACATTTAAATAAATTATCATTTGAAAGATACCAAGAAGTGGACATTTGATATAGAGACAGCTTTCACTCAAACAATGCCATTCAGTGACGTACAAAACATAATTTCACTTCATCAGTGTGGTATCTATAGGCCTTTTTTTTAGTTTCACGCTGTATCCCGCATACAGCAAAGTAGGCATAGGCACCTAGTGTTAAGACACTCATTTTCCGCCTCAGGAGGCATTATGTGTTGAGTGGCGGACACCAGTGCGAACAAATCAAAATATTTAATTTCCTCGAGTGGGAATCGAACCCACACCTAGCGCCACAACTGGCCTAAATATATCTTATTATTTACAAACAGATGGTCCGAGTTTGATTACTTTAGAATTCCGAGCGCCGTGACGTGACCGTGGTGATTATAATTGCGTCGACATCTGATTCGCGTGACCAATCTGTGGACAACGACGTCTACCTGTGCAATGCACAGCACATATAGAACCCGAACAAATGTTTGTACACACGACTATAATTTAACAGCAGCTATAGATCGCTTCTTACGTAAGCCCCCACTCCAACCAATGTCATTGCCGTCGACCGATGAAATGCTAACAACCTTTGCGCCGGCGGTGTTGTTCGTGTATTGCCTTGTAGTTCAATATCGAATGTGCTCTTTCGCACTTAATCGAGAAATATGGCTCGTGCTCTTATACCTTTATTTATTGCAGACCTTCCAGGGGATTAAGAAGTGCGATTCATATTGCCCTCATTAGAGCTGGATTGATTAAGTATAAGCTTTCCGCGAACGTTGGTATGCGATGTAAGGCGGTGTCTACGTTTATTTACAGCTGGAATTGATTTAGGCTAGTTGTGAGTGTGTGATTGGGAATGTGACAGGTTGTGGGTTCGATTTTTGTTCGAGGAAATGGAGTTGTTAATATTTTTATATAATCGCTTTTGCAAAGAGGCAACAACAGGCATGTCGCTAGGTTTCTGCGGAAAGTAGCAAGAGGAGTGTCCTGACGCTAGGCTTCCTCTGCTTACCTGGTACTTGCGTGATAGAGCGTGAAGCTGAGCCGAGCGTGAGCATGAAAAAAAAAGATTTAAAGCAATACAATTTAATACGCAATCTAATAAAGAAGTGCTTCAACACAGCCGAAATATTTAAAAAACACTACGACTTTCACGTAAAATTTCCCAGTCCAGACCAGTGAAGACACTCACCGGAACTAACAACAGCGAAAGGTAAAAGTTCGCGTGTCTCACCACATGCCTCATTAAATTAATTACCCTACGTAGTTTTAGATTACGCGACACCCCCCCACCCACTCCCACTCCCCCCACTCCCCCTCTCCCACCAAACAATACAGGCATATTTAAAAGATAACAGCCGCAGGATTTATTGCGTGCATTTCTTTTGTCAGCTTTGAAATTCAACTCACATAAGTTAACTAAGATTAAATTAATCGAACTTATAAATTTTGTCCTCTCACCTCTCCCTCTACACGAGGACGGAGGACGGAGGACGGTGTGGACGAGGACTCTGTTCAAATTAATGGCCAACATTATCAGATCGAGTCTCGGACATGGCGTTTATGGGTAGATAATTTTGTGCGCGGATTTTTTTTTTTATTTATTTATTTTTTTTTAATTCCTCCACGGCCGGTCGTGGTTTGAGCATGCGCGAGAACGAATGTGTAGGCGCTAAGATTATGTTCTTTGCTGGAGATAATGCTATATTATAAGTTTTTTTTTCTTCACTTTCTTTAATTTTAAGGCTTCGGGATGTTTTATGTTGTTTGTGAATGTAATGTGGGTTCGATTCTCCGTTGAGGAAACTAAATATTTGATATTTTGATTTCTTCGCTTTGGCGTCGAGGCAAGGCGTAGCGTTGGATTCCGCCACTCAACACGCTATGCCTTCAGAATTCGGCGTAAAGTGGCGACTAGAAATGTCTTAATGGGAACGGAGTGTCTTAACACTAGGTTCCCCAGGTTCCCTCTGCTAAATAATATGTTTATAAGCCACGTTCATAACTATCTACAGCCAATCTCAGTCACAAAGTAACGTGACGAGCTATACTCGTAGACACACTAATTAAGAAACTAAACAACCTTCAACAGCCATGAACTCCCTTATACGAGGCGGATAAACCAATATAAGGCACTCTAAAAGTGAGGCGTGCGCGCAGTTACCTCAGTTATTTTATCGACAAATAAAAATGGTGTCTTCACGTCATTTAATGTAATACAATATTGTGTTATTCACATTGTATAGAGTAAAATTATATATTTATACTTATTTAGAAAACGTATAAAAATTTGAAAGTAGCGGGATTCGAACTCGCGTCTCCTGGAAACCTACATGGTCGGTCGCGGGTTCGAATCCCGCTACGTTAAAATTTTTATAAGTTTTCTAAATAAGTATTGTTTTTTCCTAAGTGTGGAATAACACTTTAAAAATGTTTAAAAAATAATATATTTGTTTTAGAATTATATATTATGACATAATTTTTTTTTCAGCTACCGACCTGGTCGGTTTCCATCAAGCGCGGGTTCGAATCCCTACGCTACGTTAAAATTTTTATACGTTTTCTAAATAAGTATTTTTCTTTCCTAAGTGTGGAATAACACTTTAAAATTGTTTAAAAAATAATATATTTGTTTTAGAATATATGACATAATTTTTTTTCCAGTTTCACGTGGTAGCGGGGTAGGCAGAGGGAGCCTAGTGTTAAGACTATACTTTCCGTCAAATTAGGCAGTCATTACGTGTTGAGCGCCAACGCCACGCTTTGCTTCGATGCCAGAACGAAGAATTAAAAAAAGTCATTTCTAATTTCCTCGAGTGAAAACCGAACCTACAACCTATAATAGGCAATAATATAGGCATAGTAGCTTTTAAATCCCATACATAAAATTAATGTTACAAATCACTTTGTTTTTGCTTATTTCTTAAATTACTAGTTTTGTCTTTACTTTTTGAACACATTTTGCTCATTTTCACACATTTACATTGTCACGTTTTGCGCATTTTATAGGTAAGTCTAGGCCGCGACGGTTAAAATCTTGACAAAAATCTACTTGACAATATCTTAATTCCTATACTTTCTATAATTTAGATTTGAATTGACAATTGCTACAAAATTAATCTCCACCGAGCTAAATGAACATAATTTTTAAATAAATAAAACTGTTTATCAAAGCAAGATTGGCCTTCGTCTTAATTATTACACCATTATAAAATACAGCTACTCCCCTCCACGACCCTCGAACAATGATATCAAATGGGGCAATAAAGTCGCAGAACAAGACAGTATTAATTATAAACAGTCAACGCTGTTTCATTCATTAAATGCTTTGTTTTCTTGTTGTCATTTCTGTATTTATGCAAAAACGTACGGTTTTGAGGTAAATGTTAGTAGAGAAAGGCTGGCTATAGACTGTTTTTTTATTAGTATATATTATTTGGTATTCTAAAGATATATTGAAATATTTTCTTTCAAAATATCTTTAGAATATGACATTAAACTATAATTAAAATCAGCGTGAAGCTTATTTATTATAGTTTTGTAAATAACGATATTATTACAATATTAAAGCTAAGCTAACTAACTAACTTGGGGCCAGTCGTGGCGCAGCGGCACGAGGTGTGACGTGACTATAAAACCGACTGGATGTGGGTTCAATTCCCACTAGAAGAGATGAAATACTTACTTAAATTTATATTTCCATTTCTTCGTTCTGGTGTCGAGATTAAGCGCGGCGTTGAATTCTGCCACTCAACACGCAATGCCTTTAGAATTCGGCAGAAAGTGGGGAAAGGAGTGTCTAAACAGGAGTGTCTTAACTAGGTTCCCTCTGCCTACCTTGTTGTGTGCGGGATACAGCGTGAAGCTGATTTAATTTATTTTTATTAAAACTAGTTATATTGTAAAAACCATATTACTTTAGAACCTGTTTTTAAAGTTCTAATTAAACTGTTAAGTTAGTTATAGTACTTACATAAGTTTTAACCGATAAAATAAATAATTGAAATGAAGTCGTGTTATTTGTTTCTATAATTTACTTTATCAAGTTTCAGTATTTATATTCAAAATTTATTTAAAAAACAAACGACAAGACAATACCGTCTTAAGTTCGTTTGCGGCCTTAATTTTCTTTTTCTTCAAAAAAAAAAGTGACGCGAGAAATCTCTGTTCTTCTCGCGGTTTCATTTGAATTAATTAAGGATATTAATGAATAAAAACTTTTTTATCCTCCGCCCTCGTCTAAATCGGTAACAATGTTAGTGGTAAATATAACTTGTCAAGGAAATGTTTTTTTTTTATTCTCCATCTGTTTGCGTTTTTTTTTTCTCTTTCTTTTTAATTCGTTCGTTTTTGTTTACAGCGAAGTTGGCCCGCGAATTGTTTGGATTTATTCGCGTAATTAACGAAGTTTGTTCGAGTCGGATTTGTTGCTCGATTTTGTGTTTGCTATATCTACGAGTGTAAACATATTGTTGTTTGTAAAAAAATTATTGGATAAGCGTGTGACTGTCGTCGCATAGGTTGTGGGCTCGATTCCCAAACGGGGAAGGGAAATATTTAATATTTTCATTTCCTGTCAATGGGAACGGAGTGATCCCAGGTTCCCTGCGCCTGTACTGTTATGTGAGGGATACATAGTGAAGCTAAAAAATATACTTCATATTTGTCAATTATATTATATAGCGATCGTGGTACAATAAGATAGTGTCTGATTATAACCACGTTAGAAGTAAGTTCGATTCACATTCGGAGAAAAAAGATCCACCACACAACGCGCAATGTCTTAAATTCTTTATTTCTTAATACTACATTTCTTGTTTGGACGTACTCTGCTTTTTATGAAAAAATATTATAAATATTTTGCTTAAGTGACAGTACTGTCTGAAATATAAGGATATAAAGTATGTTCTAATAGAAATAAATACTAATAATAATAATTTTTTACCTTTAATTTATTAGTTGGTTATTAATTATCCCGACTACCTGTTATCCATTTGCTCATTTACAATCTCTAAACAGACACCTACCTCTCCAACAAAAAAAAAAACGCAAAAGAATATTAATGATAAATCTCATCAAAGACCACCCCCATCACATCCCCTAAATAAGTAAACATAGATTATAAAAATAAAAATTTCAAAGAAAACGCCAGCCACAGATAAATTTCATCAGGAAGGGTGAAACAATAAAAAAAAAAGCGAGACACCGATTGTTCTATAATATTTTAACCCGTTTAGCGTGGTCGTCCCGTAATAAAGATTAAAAAGTTTATTTTTTAACACTTGCTTGGTTGGTGCTAATGAGGGGGCGTTGGAAACAATTTGAAGGATTACCTTCTAAAAGCTTCCGTCGGATTTTTAATTGAGACTTTTTTGTGGGCCGAAAGGCTTTTAGTCCCTTTGCGGCTCACGCCTCGCCTTTTGTGCTCGGTCGGTAATCTATTAATGAAGGAAAATATTCTTTATCTTTTTGTTGTGGACGATGATTAAATATGTATCTAGGGATCTGGTTAAAAATGGCACATGTATGGATTTAAGATTTTTTTTCGGTTCACGCTGTATCCCGGGGCAGGGCAGGCAGATAGAACCTGGGAGCCTATGTTCCACACCTCCGTTCTCCAATTTCCCAGAGTGAGGAAAATAAAAGTCGAGGCCAGTCGTATCGTAGGGGCACAAAGTGTGACTGTAAAATCGACTGGTTGTGGGTTCGATCCTAACTCAAGGAGATGAAATATTTACTAAAATTTATATTTCCATTTCTTCGCTCTGGTGTCGAGGTAAAGCGTGGCGTTGAGTTCTGCCACTCAACACGCAATGCCTCCAGAATTCTACAGAAAGTGGAGAACGGAGTGTCTTAACACTAGGTTCCTTCTACCCTACCCTGCTGTGTGCGGGATACAGTATGAAGCTGATTTTTTAATTTAAATTACAATTACAATTCCTCGAGTGGGAATCGAACCCACAGTCTGTCGCGTGTACGCGACACACTTTGTGCCCCTGCGTCACAATTAGTTTCTTTGAATGAATTTAAGATAGATGATAGTATTTATGATTATATATTTGTTTTATGTATTCTTATTATAAATAATCACTTCTTATAACAATTATATAATAATTTATCCATAAACAACGTTTATAGGCTAATGTAAAACTCATACAATTGATGTAAAAATAAGCCATACAATACATCAGCGTACCGTAATCACATTTGCCTAAACTCCCCAACTGACCGTGGAAAAAAGACATAAAAAGCATAACTCTAATCTCAAATAAGACATTACGAGAATACCAATGCATACGAAAAATCGATTGCTCTGTCTTAAATTCCTCACCCTTTTCGAGGGGGCTCCCCCTAAAAAACGAAAGAATAAAAGAGGGAAAAAATCTAAATCGTCTCATATCTCTCCCTCCGCCCCTCCCCTGCGGACACCTTCGACGTCAAGCCCTCCTTATTTCGTATGCGAGTTCCTCCGGCAATCATTATAAGGATATCGATTAGGACCACGTCTCTAACCTGCCCATATCTTTGTTGAACACTTGTTTACATAGGACCAAGGCTAACTTGGAAATTTTATGCAATGTATAAATTCTTTATAATTTTCTTTTCGTACAGGTAATAAAGTTATGTGGATTTTATAAATTGATAATAATATTTATATTGGAAGTGAAGCAGATACAATTTGTTTATAAAATAAGTTTACTATATACCAAATATATTTTATTATTTTGTTATTTAGAATGTTTTAGCGTTTTTTTAAGTGAAAGAGAGCAAAATTTATATAAACAAGTTATTCCTACATACCACTTCGACTTGGGTCATAATAAAATTTTATACGTTTTAAAATACTGTTAAATAAAATAAAATATAATGAAATACTAATAAATAATGTATTGCACTAACAATTTTAATATTCACCTACGTTATTTTACTACAAAAAAAGATATAGATAGACTAAAAAATGGCAAAATGAGAAAGAGCAAGCTAACAAGCAGCGACGGACGGTCGTGGCATAAGCATAATATGTAAATTGTTCAAGTTAAACTATTTTAGAAGGTAAACACAGGGGTGCTCACGTGTTCTCGCAACGAGATTAAAAACCCTATAGGTACCCACAAGAGTAGGATAAGGAGAAACGAAAGTAAAAAGTAAGGAAAACCGCTCTTGGGTATGTAAATACATACTTATATAATACAATGTTTGAGTTGGGACGCGCTGTGTCAGATTATTGCGATTTACGTGATGGTTACAAATGGTATCGATAGTTTCGTGTGTCTATTTAAAAAAAAAGTGTATTTTTATAAAATTTTGTCAAGCAAGGAAGATACAAAATCTGGTTTTAAGTTTAAAATTAAATTATAATCATTTCTGTGTAATACATTAATATTCTGTATGCTTAATCCACTTGGCAGAATATAATAAATCCACCGACCAAGCCGAAGGAGAGTGCTCCTAAAGCGGTCTCAGTCTCATTACACCGCATTAGACGGCGCGCGGCACGCAAATCTTGGCGTCCCTCCGTCCGAGCCAAGATCCCCAATTCCTTTCATTACTTACCTAGCGAGACAATGGCAAGACGAGGACAAGAAAAAAAATATAATAATTTCAAGTGGAATAACGCTAAAAATCTTTTCACGGAGATATGAATTATTGTTGTTTTGCAAGCGAGCTCTCAGGGACAAAATGCACCATCCTTATTACAGCATTGTTCGGTGTTACGAGCCTTATTCATTTTTACTTGGCTCAACTTGAATGCTTATTAATTTAAGGCCGTGATAAGCCCGAATTCTTTTGAATGAAGCAAGGAAATGTCTGTCCATTGTTGAATGTTTTACATTCTGTTGAAGCGCTCTACATGTAGCGTTCAGTTGTTAAAATTTTAAATAGCTATAGCTGCTGATTTTATGTTGTGTCAAATATGGACCTATAATGTTACGAAAAAAATCGATAATCACTCGAAAAATGATACACTTTAACTGTAGTAAAATAATTTCTAAGTTAAATATTCACACGGCTTAATCAGACTCATAAAATTATATATAAAGCATTTGCAATAGAAGGAATTAGAGTAAGAATAATAAATTAAGTTTGCAAATGCAGTCTACTGCCATACGATTATCGTGACTGCCAACCGAATACGATAAATTTAAAGTCTCGCCGATAAAAGATGTATTATAATAACCATACACGTATGAACTTTAAACCGTTTCATACCAAAACAATAAATGCACATACATACATACATACATACATACACACATACATCACATCGAGCGCTTTATGGTAATCGAAATGTGCCCAAATATGCTGTTAAGAGGGCTCAACTACCGACTAACATGCGAGGAGCTCATCCTCCTTCATATTTTGTGGGCAACCGTAACGAAGACCAAACTTCCAAAGTCGCGTGCATGTAGAGTTTTAAGGCGTCTATAAACATCCCCACTGCTGTCGCGGAGTGACGTCGCTCGTGATAAAGTCATTTTTATAATGTAAAAGCGGCGTACAGTTGGAGTTTCTTAAATCGTGATTTTATTTTGCAAGACGGGGGGAGTCCCCGTGGGGCGAGTCAAGAGTGATTACGAATTTTAATTATTTTTTTAAGCCGGTGGCGAAGAGGTGATGCTTCCCCGTCGGCTTATGCAAACAATCGACTCGCACTTGGAATTAATCCGACTCGGGTTTTTTCCTTCGCGACAAGGAATTAACAAGCAAAGAAGTCATTAAGTCGGAAGATATTCGAGGATTCCTTTTAATTGCGGCTTCCTTGACGTCCGGCTCTCTAATTGGTTCGTGTCGACGATTGGGACAAATTGAATTTTGTTAAACATTTTTAAGACGATTTGTAATTTGTTTGTGCGGGGTTTTTAAATTGTTCGTAATTATTTTAATTTTTTAACTCGAACATTGTATCGCTTTATCGATTCCGTTTTATCGATTCGCGTTAATTAATTCGTATGACATTACCATTTAGTTGTGTGTCAGTGAAATTAAAAATCTTAACAGCGTTCATCGATAATTTTATGTTTGGTTAGGGTTGCCGTACTTTAAATTTAAATTTTTTATCAGCTAGGACACACAGTAGGTACCGCACACCACACACCGCGCACACACGTAACTTGAGTGCATAACCGGCCATTATCCAATTATTTCTAACCTTTCAGTTGATTCATATAGTAATTACTCCCATTTAAACGACATATGACAGTCAAAGTGATTGTACTGTGGCAGCAGTAATGAATTATTTGTGGCTGGCGTGCTATCGTTCTTTAATTGTCCGTGTATTATGGCGTGGTGGTAGATTTCCACGTACATATGTATATACGTACGTCCTTGTTCTTATTAGAGTTATAAGTATTTTGTAATATATATGTATAAATGCGGTGTGATCGGAAATTGTGCTTAAATTTCCATTATTACATTATCGATTTTCCTGAGATTCTCGGCTTAATCAAAATTTCTTTTCTTGAGAACAAAAGCCTTGATTGAGCATCGTACTTAAATAACTCATTTATATTAACCACCAAACTCATCTATACTCATTCTCTTGATTTGGATCATTCTAGAACCTTCGCTAATTGAAATTGAAATCTGATTTGCTCCCCTCCCGCCCATTGAATTGAGCCCTAGTGATTAAAAGTATTCGAAAAAAACACAAATAATAAAATTACAATATCGCTAACGACGCTCACCGTCTCCCCTGAATCCTTTTATATTTTTGGGGAATAAATTAAGGCCTAGGAAGGGAAAGAAAGCCATCGGTCCGCAAACAACGACTAACGATTTCACGTTGTTAAACCTCGGCCTCCGCCAAGCTTACAACCATTATTATAAGTTGTAAAATTTACTTCACTTTTTAAACGACACCAAAACTGCTGTGAAATGGCTGGCAAACTCGCTTCTTAAAGTAATTAAACATAAGTACATGGAACCCCAAGGAACCATATATATTTTATAAGTTTGTAGAAAGTATTTTTTTTCATAGCCATTACGTCCATATAAGTCTCGTGAAGCCGAATGAAAAATTGCCCTATTTTGAGGATGGATGACGCGAATTAAGAAAGCAATTACTCATCGGAAAACGCAAGGGGGCGGAATGTTAATAAGACAAGACTATGGACGCTGTTTTTCTGTCAGTCTCGATGGACACCAATAAATTCTTAATTAAGCTGAAAATTTACTTCCATAACTGATGAACATTTTTTGCTATCAATATATATTTATTAAAGCATTTTATTATATAACTAATTTATAGAACTAATTTATAGAACTAATTTATAGAATTCAAGAAAGCAATAATGTCAGTTTAAGGGCACAAGGCAATAAGCGGTGCGAAAATGAAACATTACACTCCGCTCCGATACGGGTATAATTGAGTCTCTATGTGTTAATTACCACGACACACCTCCACGATCCATTTCCTTCGTGCTGTCTTTATTTGTGTTTCTATTTAAGCGACCGCCCCGGCCTAATGAATAGAATTTATTAGGCGTTTATAACAAAATTACTTTTAGAAATGTTATGTAGGAATTACGTATAGTTATTTACTTAAATCTATATTTCCATTTCTTCGCTCTGGTGTCGAGGTTAAGCGCGGCGTTGAGTTCTGCCACTCAACACGCAATGCCTCCAGAGTTCGGCAGGAAGTGGGGAACTGAGTGTCTGAAACACAAGGTTCCCTCTGCCTACATGGGATACAGCGTGAAGCTGACATATAGTTTCATATTAGCTAAAATAAATATGGCCATCGATTAACGTTAGCCACAATTTCTGTTTGTCCAGCAGACGTAAGCACTGAACAGGCGCCAGTCAAATTAAGGTAAGTAAAGTTGGTAAACTCAGAGAACAAAACTTCCATAATGTTATTAGACCGCAGACGCAGTGTCTAATACCGCCCATCAACTAATTAATCCGGGCAAGTTGATTTTCTCAAAAAGTTTCATCTCGCAAGGAAGTATTTTCTCGCCAGCGTTGGCGAGGGCAGAACTTCACACTTAGATCTCTTCGTAAACACTCATGACGTTTCCTAATTAACAGACGCAATTAGCGGTCGGGCTCGATGGACGGGGGAGTGATAAGTGGCTCCAAGCGGAGCAAATTCGGGAGCTTATAGAGGAAACGTGCTCGACACATCGCTGGTTCTTAATAAATGTTTCGGTCGAGCTTGTTGATGCTCGCCTCTTACGCGCGCAACTGAAGCGCACGCAATGAGCTGTAAATTATAAATGTGATGTTAATTTAAAAAATATATATTCAAATAAAATATTCACTGAACAGTATTTTTTTTTTAAAGTCCACCTTTAAGATATAAAATAAATTGACCATAAAATATTTGGCGTAAATGTGGAAATAAACAGATGTCAGTTTGAAAAATTAACGCGATGTAGCAATATCTGGGACGCGGTTGCATGATTGTGTTTTGTTATGACAGCGCGAGCTGGCAACGCGGGTTCGGCGACCCTCCGAGTTTTAATGATAAAAAAAATGCGTACGAGGGGAGGAGTAAGTGCCATCGAAGGAAAAAACTACGGAGGAAAATATTTGGCGCGACAGGTTCCCGCTTCGGGAGGGCCTTCGTAGAAATTAAATCTTAACGACGGAAATTTAAAGATGACGCTCGAACGATCAAGAAGAGTGCACATCTGAGACTGGGGGCGCTTTAATTGGGCCGAGTACTGATGTGTCTCGAGTACTCATTTATATATTTTCTGATTGATGGTGGCTACGCGACGATATTAGCGTTTCGGTGTATCTTATTTTTTTTATTTTTGTGTTTATATTTTTCAAGAAAAATTCTATAGTATTTCAAATGTTTCCACGTTGTGCGTAAATAAAACAATTTTGATAGATTTATTTCATATATTAGAATATTAATGTGCAAGATCTTGGCGTTTAAAATTGAATCATATTCGTAAATTTATAAAAAACGTTATATTTCATCTGTTAGATACAGTAAAACAACTAAACCTATACGTTTATACCAACAGAACGAACATATAAATAGAAAATAAAGTAAAAATTTCTAAAACACAATACAATACGAGTTAGTTCCAAATAAAGCAGTAGAATCTCTTTATAAATTCTGCATCTGCACAAGATTTGCATCGTCGGTCTCGACTATTGATTTTTCTACATCTTGAGGGCTACTTGCATTACTTGTTTAAACTTTTTATTTCACTCTTCGCATTTTTTGTTTCAGCCACTCGCCCCAGCCCCCACGCACTCCCTTGCATAAAAAAGTGCCTAATCGATAATTTGTGTGGGGGTGCATTAAGCATATCGCCAGAAATGTGGCCCGACTGTTTTTCTCGGTGCTTTGAGATTTCACCCCTAGGGCTATTCATGTTTGCTCGCTGTCTTTGTAATTGAAGTGAAAATTCAATGTTTCATATAAATCTCTATTTATATGATGATATCGTTATGTTCATTATATTAAAGGTAGTTTTGATACACTAGAAAATTTCTACTATCTATTCTATTGTTTAGAATTTGCTTTAACTGTCACTATCCCACGATTCTCTTCTTCTATCCCAAAATATACGTAAAATGAGTTAATTTGAAAAAACCTAATTTATTATAGCAAAATATAGGGACATAACAAAGAAAACTATTTTAACGTTGTTATTTAAATACAGCGAAATGACGTAGATTTTTTTATGGTAATAGTATTCTATTACTTAAAGCCGATTTTATTATCGACATTAAATCTAAGTTATTTCGATACAAAATGAATAAATTATGAAAGGACAATAACAAAACAGTTACGAACGGTATTCTACAGTAAAATCTATAATTTACACAAAAAAATGGTAAAAAAATAATTGAAATTAGATCATTTACCTATTTTAATAATAACTAATAATACAAGAAGATATAAAAATATCTAAGCTTAATTTTTATTCAGTTAGTTATAAATGATAGTATTGAGGCCGTGGTGGTGTAGCACACAGCATCAGACTGTATTTCGACGCTTATGGGATTCTCATTCAGGGCAGTGAATCGTTATTAATTCTTCACTATGGAAGAATGACAGAGAACGGCGTTGAGTTCCACCACTTAACACGCATTAGAAAATTGGGCAGTGAGTGAAGTGTGGAACTTGCTATATGAGGAATAATGCGTGAAGATAAATAAAAAATCAACAAACGAACACAACGTCATTTAAAATATAAAATTTTATGATATATTTTCACATCGAGACAAAATAGAATGTGTGAAACATTGCATTTTATTTTTCCGTCATACACTTACATATTGCTAAAATAGAAAAAGGTAAAACAATTGAATACATTCAGTCAATTCGAAACGAATCGAACTGACAACTCACGCGTTTACAGTCACAAACTAAACCACTGGACCATAGCCTCAATATCTTTAGATTAAAAAAAATATGTACAGCAGGGTAGGTATAGGGAACCTAGTGTTCAGATACTCCGCTCCCCACTTTCTGCCAAATTCTGGAGGCATTGTGTGTTGAGTGGCAGAACTCAACACCACGCTTTGCCTCGACACCAGAGCGAAGAAATGGAAATATAAATTTAAGTAAATATTTCATCTCCTCGAGTGGGGATCGAACCCACAACCAGTCGGTTTTACAGTCACACTTTGTGCCGCTGCACCACGACTGGCATCTAATCTTTTAGATTGATATAACGTATTTCAAAGAATATTAATTTTACTTTAATATAAATATCCACTAGCTTCCAATGAACTGAAGCCATAAAGTTAAGTCATTATTAGTAGCTAATAAAGTCTAACGACTTCATAATTGAAAACTGTCGTTGTAATAGATCTGATGATGCGAAATTTATTTAGATCTAGTATATAAAAGTTATTAAATGAATATATTTTATTTTGTATTATACTATCTTTAACCATCTTCTAAAAAGAAGGTTATAAGTTAAACAGATAATTTGTGAGATGTTGTGAGATTTGGCTAGTATTTGAATGTGCTAATCTATTGAGACTTTCAAACACGTATGCTTTCTTAGGTATATGTATGTTTGTCTACAATAATCTTAGAAACTAAAAATTATATCGATTTCAATTATTTTATTAAGTAAACTTGAAGGTATAAATGTATGTAAAGTACCTGATTAAATAGCAACAATAGATATTTTAAGTGAGGAAATGATAATATTAAACATTTTATTTCTTCGAATGGAAATCGAATCCACAACCTGTTTATAGTCACATATTTGTGCCTCTGCGCCACGACTGACCTCGATATACCTACTTAGACATAATTAATTGCAGAAATATATGTACGTAGGTACTGCACCTGCTCTTTGAGTATAATTATAGAATTAAATGAAATATTTATATTTATGTAAGGTTTTATATAGATATGCTATGTGGAAAGAAAATGGGCATAAAATGTTTAAATTATAAGTTATGAATATATCAATTTCTAGGTATAGAGAACTTATTAACTACACTTCTACATAAAATATTTGTACGTATTTTTTTAGTTTCACGCTGTTTACGCTTTCATTCCCCATTTTCAAATCCAATTCTGAATTGTCGAGGCATTGCGTGTTAAGTGGCGGATCTCAACGCCGTGTTGTTTTGTTTCC
This sequence comes from Heliconius erato x Heliconius himera, assembly GCA_013421005.1. Taxonomy (NCBI): domain Eukaryota; kingdom Metazoa; phylum Arthropoda; class Insecta; order Lepidoptera; family Nymphalidae; genus Heliconius; species Heliconius erato x Heliconius himera. The sequence continues at coordinate 38,266 of JAATLQ010034496.1, forward strand.
TAAGCGAGGAAATAATAATATTAAATATTTAATTCTCTCGAGTGGGAATCGAACCCACAACCGTCGCGTTTACAATTTCACATTTTAGTCCATGCGCCACGACGTCCTTAGCTTAAGGCAAATATGGTTTAGCTTAAGGCTGCGCTCTATACCTCATATAGACAGGTAGAGAAAGCGAGAGAGTGTCGAGAAACTGTGTTCTCCACTTTACCACTAAATTTAAGACATAGATTATACGATACATATAGATTTCAAGAAGTATATATATAAGAAAAAATAATTAAAAACAAGCTCTCTCGTTTTTTCTCGGTGTATTGTATTCTATTAAGTAGTTTCATTTGATATCCATATAAAGTGAGTTCTATAAAAAAATGTAATACGCGGCGGCCATTTTGGATTAACAATAATATTGATTATATATAATTTCTTTGTCATCAGAACGGAAGTTGTAATTGAAATTTCTGCTCAATCGGAAACTGGGAAGTGAATCGAATTAAGGTTTTGAGATTTCACATATACAAACACACATACTAACATGGCAAGTTAAATAAAAACTTGTAAAAAGAGTTGAAAAAGCCCGAGTGGGAATCAAACCTACAACCACTGCTATTCCATTGCGCCACGTTGCATGCTTATAATAAAAGTAAATTCCTTAAAAATAATCTTTATCTTACAATAATATACAAACAGTGAATACCAACTATATTTTATCAGCTTCACGCTATATCCCGCACACAGCAGGGTAGGCAGAGAGTACCTAGTGTTAAGACACTCCGTTCCCCACTTTCTGCTGAATTCTGGAGGCATTGCGTGTTGAGTGGCAGAACTCAACGACGCGCTTAACCTAGATACTAGAGCGAAGAAATGGAAATATAAATTTAATTAAATATTTCATCTCCTCGAGTGGGGATCGAACCCACAGCCAGTCGGTTTTACAGTCACACCTCATGCCGCTGCGCCACGACTGGCCTCTATAATTTAAATATAATTCACATTTTTCTTAATATATCGCGACATTAGTGCAATAAGATGTAATCAGTAAAGACGCATGGATGCTACTAACTGCCAATATCTGATGCATCAGATCGATTGTATTTGTTCTTTATGTTTTTTACGGAGGGACGAACGATAATGTTTTTATGGGCGAGGGTCGCCTTAATCAGGGTTCTGTGTGATTAAACACTGTACTTCACGATCTATTTTCACTTCTATATTATGTTTTTTTCTTCATTTATTTTTTTGTTATTATATGTGGTTGCTTTTTTTAATTAAAAAGGTGTTGTTTCTATAAATTAAATAATCAATTTGGTATTAATTTCTATATTAAAATTATAAATAATGTTACAATGTTCATACAGTATCCTATATATTATAAAATAACTTAAAAAAATCAATTTAAAAACTTAAAGTAAGTATTACACAAAAAAAAACGAATAAAACAGCAACTCCATACATATTTTCATAAAACGAGGTATATGAGTCAAGAACATAGCATTCATAAACATGCCACCCCACGCATTCACCCCTTGCTTGAAAAAGTCACCCCCGTTCCCCAAAAAAAAGGGCACCAGAGGGACGCTACGCATCCTAAGTAAGCTGAGCTCATTGGGGTCTGCAGATGTCTTTAATGGCTTTAAATTATATGTAGAGAGAGCTAACTGCTTCTCGTAGGTGATAGATTGTAGTGGATATTACGGTACTGCCTTTTGTCTGTTCGTTGGAAATGTTATTAGAATTCTTTTAATGAATGTTAGTTATATTGAGTCGGATTTCTTTTTCGTGTGGTTAAAAAATATTTTTTTAACGACAAACTATATAACTATATGCACATTTTTTCTTATTGATTTTGCTTAATATTTTTCTTTTTTATGTTTGCTATAAATATATGAGGCCACTCGTAGCGCAAGGACACAAGTGTGTCCTTGTCGCGACTGGTTGTGAGTTTGATCCCCACTCAAGGAATTGATATTTAAAATATCTCTATAAATTAAATATATCGATGTTTAAAATTTTCACTTTTTCGCTCTAGTGTCAAGACTTAGCGCAGCGTTCAATTCCGCCACTCAACACGCAATGCCTCCACAAATCGACGGAAATGTGAAAATGTGGAATGTTTTAACACTAGGTTCTCTTAGCTCACCCTACTGTGTGCGGTATACAGCGTGAAGCAAAATTTTTATAACCTGAAATTAAATCAAATATAGTTATCGAATATAGTATTATACTAATCAAATCAGCTTTACGCTGTATCTTGCACACAGCAGGATAGGCGGAGGGAATAGTGATGAGACACTCCGTTTCCCACGCGTTGTCTTATTCTAAACCTAAATAATCAAGGCTACTGTGTGGTTAGAGTTACCTCAGGTCCTTAGTACGTGTAATGTCTCATAGAAAACTCTTAAAGACAACCATCTAACAAAAGGGCAAAGCCGCACGCTAGAACTTGTATATTACATTTTTCTATCATTTGAAAATATTCTACAACTAACTTGTTAACAGTAAAGATGTTTCAAATACAGTTAAACAACATTATTATGGTAATTTGTGCACACGAGTCATTTTCATATAAATAGGAACAGAGCGATTTCCTTACAGCGAAATAACGAGACAATCAGAGGTAACGGGCCCGCGCGTTGCGTTAAATTTCGATAATCAATCGGTGTACAGACGGCTGGGCACGATTTCACGCTTACATTATGTATTGGAGAGAAAAAAATAAATAAAATAAAGTCAAATAGTACTACAGTATTAGATTAGAAATGGCAATGGTGTAATTACACAACACTTAATAATTTGAAAGTAGCGGGATTTGAACCCGCGATTCTTGAAAACCGTCCAAACACTTTCATGAATTAAGCCATACGACGACGTTCAATATGTGACTTTAAATACGTGACCACTCGAGGAGATGAAATATCTACTTAAACTTATTATTTTTTCGCTCTGGTTAAAGGTCTGGTCTAGGAGTCAAATGACTTCTGGCACTCAACACGCAATGCCTCCAGAATCTGGCAGAAAATGGGGAACGGAATGTCTTAACACTAGGTTCCCTCTGCCTATCCTGCTGTGCATGTGCATTGCGGGATATATCCCGCTCTCCACGCGGCTTTTATTTATATATAATTTCTAATGCGAGCGAGTAGAGAAGAGTAAATACAATAGTAAATTACGAGTGATAAAGCAAGAGAAGTAAACTGGATTCATAATAGTACTCGATTTAGTATAAAATATACTTATAATTAACATAAACCAGAATTATCATCTTATGGTTAGAAATTTAGTTAAATAAGTTAAATAAATGTATTCTTAGAGTAAATTTAATAAATGTATTCCTGTCAGTTTTGAATATTTAGCCTTCGTATAGCAAGGTTGGCAGTGGGAATCTAGTGTTAGGACACTCCGTTGTATCAGCGGAAAGTATTGACTTTTTGTCGAATTTTCAGGGTATTGCGTATCAAGTGGCACGAGTTTAACGCAACACCGCGCTTCGCCTCGTCACCAGAGCGAAAAAAATGAAAATATTAAATATTTCATTTCTTTGAGTGCGATTCGAACTTACAACCATTACTTTTCAGTTTCACTAAGCCACGACGGCCTCGTAAAACTACATTACTAATACATAACTTACAGATTCATCGATTACAATACAAACAAACCTACGTTCCCATCCAGTAATTTACAATACATATTACAAATTTCTTTTACAATGTAAAATAAATTCAATTATAAATTATAGTTCAAGAGCTCTAACGATTGTCATTACGCATAGTGATTGAGTAAATGGAGACGAAGGCGATTTCGCTGGGAAGTGAGGCGGGGCGGCTCTCCAGCTTTACGCTTCGTGGCCGTGCTTTGTCTCGTATTAAATAGGCGTTGCACTGACGATCGCTAATTTAGGTTATATTGCTGGTAATACGTACATACATGTTTGTATGTAAGTACGTACTTCCAGTTACAACTATCTGGTTAAGTTAAATTATCTATTATTTGTTATAATGCAAATTGTTAGACCGTTAACTCTTTGTCTATTTCTACTTAAGTTTTCTAGCTAAGCGTGGGTTGGGCTGGTATTAATTATAGAAGGCGGTCGTGGTGCAGGTACAAGCGTATGACAAACGCGACAGGTTATATGCGATTCAAACTCAAGGAAATAAAATATTTCATATTTTCATTTACTACTCTGATAATGAGGTGAAGCGTGGCGTTAAGTTTCGCCGCTCAACACGCAATGCCTTCACAGTTCAGCAGAAACAGGAACGGAATGAAATACCTTAATACTAGTTCCCCACGATTCCTCAGCCTGCCCTGCTATGTACGAGATACAACGTGCTGAAAGCTGAAAAAAATGTGGGAATGTAATCCACAATCTGTCGCGTCTACAGTCACACGCTCGTTCTCGTGCCATGAGTGGCCTCAATTCTTAACTACTTACTTTTATTAATTTCTTAAATTTATAATGAAAAGTAAATATACTGGTATACTTTATACTCACAACTCACAGACATCCATTTCATCGTATTAAGAAGCGTATTGTTCACTCACCTTCTGTAATAAAGAGAAATAATTTTATTAAAAACGTGCACAGACCCACAAAATACTCTAAATTTTTGAACTATTTAGAAAAAATCTAAAAGAAAAGTAAAAGATCATTCATATAAAAACACAAAGAAAGCATTTTAGGGTGGATTTTTAAAATATGTGTGACAATTATCGGTACACGATGTTAATAGCGTTTTACATTATATAGAAGTGGAGTTAGAAAAAAATCCCCCTTGCTTACGAAGATTTATACGCGAATTACTTATAAATTTTGAACTTCTTATACGGTGGGCCAAATATGTTACACTGTTAGAGAAAATGTTCCAAATTGGACTTTATTAATTCTAGGGAAGGTCTTCTGTTTTCAGATTGTGATTCGGGTTCTCTTATAAAAATGTATTTAAAACGTCGCTACGGAAAATGATTTATTAGGTACGGGGCGTCGTAAATTTGTCCACTTAGACTATAGGGAGCAATAAATATTGGCAACGTTGTATATATTTCGTTTCCTATAGAATTGACATTATTTTCTATTCTTAAAGGAAACGTATTCATGGGATAAGTTCTACAGATGGAGAAATAATATTAGTGATTTTATGAAAAATTATAACAAAATAATTAATATATAAATAGTTATGTTTAGTTATGTTTTAAGTCTATATATAGATATAGACTTAAAATAATTATGCGTACATAGAGATAATGTACTAGCTTTATGCTGCGGCTTTGACCTCGTGGTCGAAAGTGATGGTGAGATCACTCTGACCGTAGATACAGTGGGTTACATCGAAAGGATTAGTCTACTGCCTCCATCAATATTTTGATATTTCAACACAAAAATATTTTTTGAGTTCGAATTAGTTTCTGAGATTATCATGTTCAACCAAAAAAACAAAACAAAATAGATATAAAATTGGAACAGTCCTCGAACAAGATTTTCTCGTTAGTTTGAACTGAACATATACAAGCTGACGACAAGTAAAGCATCTACTTCACTCCATCACAACGGTGATCCTAAAAAAAGTTCTCTTACAAAATTTTATAAGTATATTATCAGCTTCACGCTGTATCCTTAATAAATGTATTATCAGCTATCTGCGTATCCCGCACACAGTAGGGTAGGCAGAGGGAACCTAGTGTTAAGGCACTCCGTATTTCACTTTCCGTCAAGATCTGGTGGCATTACGTGTTGAGTGGCGGACCTCAACGCCGCATTTTTGCCTCGGCACCTCTGGTGCTTCTGTCTACCCTGCTGTGTGCAGGTTACAGCGTGAAATGAAAATATACGAAGAAATGAAAATATAAATGTAAATAAACATTTCATTTCCTCGAGTGTGGATCGAACCCACAACCAGACGATTTTACAGTCACACTTCGTGCCCATGCGCCACGACTGGCCACCTAATAAGTATATACAGTTAGTAAATTAAAAGAAAACACGCAGCAGATGTAGTATTATAATGGAACCTTAATAATACCTGGTGGGAATCACCTTGCCTAGTGTCGCTGTCATACATCGTCTATCAAACAATACAATCGATCAAACCGAACTTAATAATGTATGAGAATATTCATGTTTTATACATCCCTTAATTTATGCAAGATGATACGGCTTTATATTGTAAAAAAAAAAATGACAAAGGCCTTCGTCAAAATCGCAATCACTACTGATACACAACACCTCAGAAGGGAATGCCGACCCCAACCTGACGTGTCATTCATTGTATCCCGTATTTCTGTCACTAAAAGATTTTTTTTTCTCTAATTCAAAGCAATGAACAAAAACTGTCTAATTGTAACAGTTTTTTTTTTCGTTTTGAAATTTTAAGGTCGATTATTTTTTTCTTTGTACTTTTAAAAAATAAAACGTCTTTAAGCCTCATAAACCGTTAGGATGGCTGACATTTGAAACTGGATGTTTTTAATTCTGCACAAAATTTAAGTAAGGTTAGGGGTGTTTATGATAAAAAATATAATAATAATATATCTATAGTTTTATCATAAAAATATAGAAAAAAAATTAACCTATGTTGCTGTTCAAAATACTTCAGCATAAATTTTAAAATGAAAACTTACTTTATTTATTATGATAAAATATTAGACTTTTTTTTAAAATTATGAATCAATACTGTGTAGTTTGTGATTTACATAGGTACATTAAGAAAAAAAATAAAAAAAATATATAAAAAAAAAATCGTTTTTAATTAAAGCTGTAAGCGTAATAAACTCTCTAAATCTATGAGAAACTTTCTATTTTGACGTCTACCTGTGATGGGGAACTGGAAGGTGAAAAATTGTACCGTGTTATTAAACCAATCTGATCGATTGGAAAGGGTTGGAAGGTATTCAGGAGTTATTATAATTGCACAAAGGAGATCCGGTCCGATCCGGATTTCTATTATTTATAGTTTCCGATCGAAGTTTGAATACGCCTTAATTATCGGCTGTAGTGTGTCGCGCCCTTAAATGTTTTCTTTTAACTTTCATAGAAAAACTTTAACCAAAACTTTTTAGGGGCTTATTTATTTAAAATCATTTAAAAAAATCTATTTCAGAATAATTATTTGTATTGTACACGCTAATCATATTAAAAAGGTTAAAATAAATAAAGTAGAAAAAAAAATCTTCGATTAATACTTAGTTTAAATATTTATTGAGGTATACCGTTAAAATACAATATTGTAACGGAATTAAAAAATACAGTAATACAATATATTGAACAAAATATTTGTATATATAAGGGATTATGTATCATAAAGGAGAAGTAATAAAGAGTGAATTTGTGTGCTCAAATTTACAATATTCACATCTTTGGATATAAGACGGTTTTAATAAACTGAAAGTGTTTTGAACCGCGCTCACTAAGCGTAAAGATTTTGCGAATAATACGTTGGGTGATCGGCAATGTATGACTTGATGTTGCTTCTCAAAGTTTCTTATATTATTTCTTTCCAATGTCAGAAATCTCCCATATTATCAATACTCAGATTCCTAATTTAATAGATATTACATAATAAATAGGTATAGGTGCGTAATTAAACGTCGCACTGTGCTTAACCAGAACACAAATCGAAAATAAAAAAATATATATACGCTATGAAAACGTATATTATTTTATTTTTTATTAAAGAGAATGTATATTGTTTATTTATTTTATATATTTTAATTTAAACAATCTATCTATAAAACTTTGAGAATCGATGAGAGAAATCAGAAGTCGCCATTTATTGGTACCACAATGAGCCCCAAACTTTGCTTGTGTATTGAAAAGTGATATATTTGTATTACTTTCGAGGTCCCCTGCAAAACGAATTTTAATCCTTATACTTATTTACTATAGTAATGTATAGAAAATAAATATTGAACTTCAAAAAATTACATTTTAGTTAACTGGCGCTATATGGCTACATTTTTATTCCATTTATTAACTTTTATATATTTTTTGCTATTAGTGAATCGTGTATAATACTATACATTGGTTTTTTCATATTTTTTTAGCTTCACGCCATGTCTCTGACATTAGGTCCCTACTAAGCGCATCGGGGGAATCTAGTGTTAAGACACTACGTTCTCTATTAAGACACTCCCCGCGAAAAAATATGTGCATGTTGAGTGGCTATACTTCGTTACCATAGCGAGGAAATTAAAATATAAAGTATTGCATACCCCCAAGTGGGAATCGAATCCACCACCGTCGTGTTAATAGTCTCACGTTTTTGCCCCTGCACTCCGACGTCTTCGTTAGTTTCACGGGGTTCCTAGCGGGGTACTCAGAGAACGTTCATTTCATTATTGTATACAACATTTATATATGAATCCCACATATCGACGGTCTCTAGGTAGAGTATAGAAAGTAAAAAGTTGCATATATCTTTTTAACAAGAATAGTGCTCTATTACAGACACGTTTAAAAAACGCCTAAATATATATTTTTTAATTTTGACAAAAAAAAAATTCAAAGTATACTTTTTAATAGTTTAAAAGAGCGATAAAAAAATGCGAATTTTCGCTTTCGATACTTTCGATACCTAGATAACATCAATATGTAAAAATACATCACATAAAACTCTCACCAAGTTCTAATCCTTATCGTTTCACACATTTAAGAAACATTAAGCCCAAGTATGATAGAATTCCAAATGTTATGACAGTATTTCACACACCCTTTATATCAAATAAAATAACCGTATCTGACGTTTTATATAGCCCATGAGGCATGCTACGGTACTATAGTTGTATGTACGGGTTAAATGATCCTAAATGTGTATTAAAATAGCGATACGAACTACTCGTATGGAAACCGTAAAAATCAAAAGGACTATAGAGCTACGAAATGTAGAGGTGGCTGGTGTTTTTTTTTTCATATATTTTTAATAATTTTATTTTGTAGATATATCTAATACGTAATATTATTGTATTTTTTAATGTTTTTATTATTTAATTATCATTTTGCGTCAAGCGTTTCGTAAGTTATAATTTTTTTTATTAAATTTTTTAGTAAGAAACATATAATAAGTACTTAAATATGTATAAATTTATATATTAAATTGATTATTTAATATTTTTATATACTTTAAATTAAAAAGTAAATTATACAGCCATGTCTATAAATACGAAGTCAATTTAATCAATAAAGCACCGCAAATCAGTAACGTCTCAGGTAGCAATGGGGTAAGTATTAAGCATGTGAAAACTGTGTGTTCGATATACAATAACCCATAAATAAGACATTTGCACCTCGTATACGTACTTTATTTGACTGCTATATCATTGTCTAGAGTGTACCCTCGTATAACGCGGATATATGTTGCTTTTACATGACATTCCATGTCTGAAATAACTACAGTTAGGCCCAAGTTATTTATTAGTTCAGTAATATTAATAATAATAGAGACTTTAGAAAGATTGAGGCCAGTCGTGGCGCAGGGGCACAAAGTGTAACTGTAAAATCGATTGGTTGTAGGTTCGATCCCCACTCGAGGAGATGAAATATTAACTTAAATTTGTATTTCCATTTCTTCATTCTGGTGTCGAAGCAAAGCGCGGCGTTGAGTTCTGCCACTCAACACCTTCAGAATTCAGCAGAAACTGGGGATCGGAGTGTTATAACGGGTTCAGTCTGCCTACCCTGCTGTGCGAGATACAGCGTGAATCTGACTATTATGAAAGATAAACTTGCCAAGAGAATTGTTTAGCTATTGTCGTAACAAAATATTTTATATTATTATAGATACATTTAACGATAAATAAAAGTTGCTTACAATTTTTTTTAAGATGATTTTTCTTTGCTTTTTACTTTTTTTGTGGTTTTATTCTCACAATTTATTTTAGATTTATATATCATCAAAATACATCAACATTTGGAGACATCGTTCCAAATTAAGTTCTTTAAAGAGCACTAATAAAATTGATCAATCCTTTGTAAAAGTATTTATATTTACTTTTGTTTTCAACTTTTATACATTATGTACTGGAGATCTTATGCAAACAGCAGATAATATTCAAAATAAATTATTATTTCCTTTTTTTTGTTAAACATTTAAATGAAAGTACTTCAAAAAAAATGACACAAATGTCACTTTAGGGTGATCTATCAAAATTAAACACTCAAATTACATAGACAAAGTGGTGATTATAAAAAAAAACACGTGTTTCAATATAAGCGATAAGTATCGTGTGTCAGAAACGCGTGAAGCGGTCAAGATTGGAGATAGCCACCCTCGCGCCGTCCTTATAGACGTATTAGGTAAATTAAAACAAAAAGAGGAATATCATTATGTTGTAGCTGCCATAAATTTACATTTTTTTTAGTTTCACGCTGTATCCCGCATTTAGTAAGTTAAGATACTCCCGTTCGACCGCTTTCTTTCTTTCTCCCGCTAAATTTTCGACATTGCGTGTTGAGTGGCGGAACTCAACGCCGCGCTTGGTCTTGTTACCAGAGCAGAGCAGAGAACAATATTAAATAATTAATTTAGACGGTGTCTATTAGGTAAATTATAACAAAAAGAGGAATATCTTGATGTCATACCATAAATTTACTCTTAGAAGAGTAATATTTTTAAATCGATCCATGTTAATGTATTTATTAAAATTCCTACATAATTATTTAAAACTTGTTTTGTGAATTATGTCTTTAGCGATATGTCAGATTAAATATTTATATTTTCATTTTGTATTGTTATAGCTTAAGTTGAGGCTATCTTGGCGTAGTGGGATGGCATCCGATTGTAAGCAATAGTTGTGGCTTCGATTATTACTGGGTGAAATGTAATATTTTTGCTTCCCTGGTTACACGTTACGTTTACTCCTCAAAATGTTTGGAATTGTGTCGAAAATCTGATAATGGAGTGTGTTAACACTAGGTTCTCTCTGTCTGCATTTCTTAAGCGCCTTTATAAACAGAAAGGTGTTATATGTTGACCTGTCCGTTTGTGGCACCATAGCTCTTGAATGACTGAACCGATTTCGGTAAGGCTTTTCGTAGTCGAAAGCCTTGTTATAAAAATCGGCTTAGCCGCTTAAGAGGTGCAAGCACTTTGTTAAGGCAACGTAGCTTTCTATATAATGTTTTAATTATATTTATATAGGTGGGATAACGCTTACCTATGATTAAGTGTTCAAGTTATATGCTAGTTTATGTATGTATGTATGTTTGTACATGCACAAAAACCAAGGAAATCAGCTTGTCCCTAGGTTATTAGAAATGTAGTTATTAAATATCGAATATTTTCGTGACACCACTCAATATAAAAACGCAGTTATCATACATTTACATATTGGTGGCCATTAAAAAATCTATTGTGATTCTATTTGGAAACTCTAAATTTATAATGATACATTTTGTTATGAAATTACCATAATATATTCGTATAATATCAATTAGAAGTGTCAATAAAAGAAGTGGACTATCGTAAAGTAGAAATATTAATAGAATTATATTGTTTTCTAAAGGAACGTGTACACACACCCACGCAAAGATTTACGTAGGCTTTATTTAAACTCACACCGTTTTAAGCCACAATGTCGACTCGCTTTGGTTGTAATAAATTAAATAATGGCAAGGTCTCAGGTTCAGTATTTCTTGCTAATACTCTTTGGATGTGTTTATTGCGTTTCAACGAAACCTAAAAGAAACAAAGTGAGTGGAAGTGTTGGACAGCCAACTCTGAGATCAAATGGATTTGTGTATTTTCATTTTAATTTAAGATTTTTTTTGAGGCCAGTCGTGGCGCAACGGCACGAACTGTGACTATATGTGCGATTGGTTGAGGATTCGATCTCCACTTGAGGAAATGAAATACATAACTCGATTTGTATCGAGGCAAAGCGCGGTGTTCAGTTCTGCCGTTCTACAAGCAATGCCTTCAGAGTCCGGCGAAAAATAGGGAAGTGGAATAAGAAGAAATTATCTTAACATTAGGTTCCCAGGTTACCTCTGCCCTACCCTGTGCGGGATACAGTGTAAAATTAAAAAAAAGATTTTTCTACATTAGATATAGCAATGTCGTTATATCATCAAATGTAACGATATCATGGTGTCATGTCTTAACTGCATTTTTAATCGCTCGTTTCTTTTAGATATTTAATAAATTTCCAAATCGAATATAAAAATCGATTATTCGGTGTTTCTAAACTTCATCTATTATCCAATAATTCAATGCCGTGACAATTATTATGGGTGTACAATGGCGACCATGACGGACATGGGTCGGACGGAGGCAACCGGAAGCGGCTGACCGTCCGACGCCGGACCCGGTCTGAACTATGCATATCGATCTATAGTAAATATATGTTTGATTAATTAATTAAGTTTTTTTTTCGTTTTGGAGTAAGGTTGTATGCTACACGCATGGAATTTAGTGTTAAGACACTCCGTTACCTATTTTCCGCCGAAGTTCTTTAATTTTTCTGAGTTGAGTGGCAGAACTCAACGTCGCGCTTTGCCTCGACTCCAGAGCGAAAAATATAGAAATATTTAATATTTAATTTCCTTGAGTGGGAATCGCATTCACAACTTATCGAGTTTTCAGTCACATTTTGGTGCCCTTTCGCCACGACTGGCCTATACTAAGCTACTTTACTTTATGTTTACACCAAAGAAAGTTTAAAATAAGGGCATCAATAGAATAAAACATTTAATTAAATAATTAATTAATTAGGCAAAATTTTGTGAGAGTAAAGTATGCCTACCTAGTGTAGGCATAATGATTTTGAGAATTAATTTTTGCTTCACGCTGTACCCCGAATTTAGAAAGATAAGTAGACGGAACCTAGTATCAAGAATTTGTGAGTTCTTTTTACGTCACTTTAAAAATACAAAAGTTGAAATGAACATTATCAAATATTACACATTACTTAATGTTGAAATCTAACTAAAATTGATCAATAACGAATCGGATGGATCGGATTTTTCGTGCTGCAATCCCTTGAACGTAGACCTAAATATTCGATATAAATTTCAGCTTGATACCTTCATGTGATCCCGAGATAAATGGTCTTGACAGACGGACAGACGGAAAACAAAATGATCCTATAAAGGTTCCGTACCTTAAAAAGAAAAATCCTTTTGAGATATGGAACCCTAAAAACCATCTATGAGCCTACACATCTACAAATGAAAGTGAAATATCTACTATAAAATTAATGAAATATGCATATACGAATTTCTTTAGACATTAACAGCGGATATCATTATCTTTATTAACTAGTTATTTATTTGTTTGACATTAAACTGCCGATGGATGAATTCTATACGGAAATTATGATAATTAAAGAACAGTTCTGTCAAATTAGAATTTTTGCTGTAGCGTGGTCACGTTTAGATATTTTAATTATTTAAGTATGCAAAAACCTAGTTTCTTAGATATAACATTAAAATAAAAAAAACATAGCACAGGCATTTTATTTTATTTATTGGCTAGTCGTTGACTCAGCTTTGCTTGCTTACAATGTAAGACGTAGTAAAGTGGAGAATCTCCTTTTTTTCACGTTCCTGAAAAATTTCAAGAACTCCTCTTAGTGCTTCTTTATGGTACCTAAGTGGATAAATACCAAAATATTGAAGTGGATTGGAGCGAAATAAAATAAATTTATTATGATTAAATGTATTTTATTTTGGCCACGAGGCCGATTTTTTTATGGCAAATAAATATATTAATAATATCTTTGTACTGGCTCTTTCATGGTACTGTAATAGATGTATCTAATATTTAATTATTTAATTTGCCACTTTCTACCAAATTTTTCGGCCATTGCGTGTTGAGCGACGAACAAGAGCGAGAAAATTAAAATATTAAATAACCAATTACCCCAACTGAGATCGAAACCACAACCGTCGCCTAACAGTCACACGCTCTACCACTGCACCACAACGGCCTCTATAACAGCTAATTCTATACAAATATAAAAGCCTTATATAACCCGTTTATCGCGCTACATACATACTCGTATATCAAAATACAGTACAGATGTAATAATGCTGATTGCATTAAATAATTATACCGTATTTAATTACTGGCCTAGGTAATTGAAGCCCTACAGCCCTGCGCCTGCAACGGTAGGGCTTCGGTCGCTCATTTACACTTGCATGTTCTAGTTCTTATTATATTTAGATATCGTCGTTTGCGGCTTTGCGATTGTATAACATTGTATGTGGGAAGAATGTATGGGTGGCTATTGAAGTCTTGTAGTGTTGTGTTTTGTGTGGAATTATGTTGGTTTTGTTGGGGTTTAAGAGTGTTTTGTTTTTTTTTAATGTAAGTTTTCTTATTTTTGCTTGATTTGTTAATTTAGCTTCTATATCTTTATTTGCAATTTTAATATCTGTTTCGTGGTTAAAATATTTTTTTTATTAATTTTAATTTATTCTTAAAATCCATTAAAATATCCATCCATATTAATAAAATAATAAACAGAAAATGTCGAACAAAACGTTACAATTATGCAAATGATTAACTTTTGTCACCATAAAATGTTAAATTTTATTTAAATTAGCGTAAAAAATATATTTTTTTATTAAAAAAAAATAATTTCTCTTAATGCTTACTTAATTTATGTTTGTTGATAGGTGTTAAATGTAAATCCTGACCCTTTCGTCATATCATTATAATCAATAATGCATATTTTCTACGCACGAGCCTCCGCCTCATAGATTTTGTCGCGTGACGTACCTACTTCAACTATGGAAAAGAAATCATATTCATATTCATGAGGCTGTTGTGGCACAGCATCTGATTAAACTATGCACGACGGCTGTGGGTTCGATTCCCGCTTCGTGGAATTTAATATTTATAATTCATCGCTCTGGCAACAAGATAAACCGCGACGTACTCGCATCTTCCCCCAATGCCTTGAAAATTGGGCGAGATTTGGGGAAGGATACAAATTGAAGCTAAAGTATGTAATCATTTATACAAGAGATAAGTGAAATATGATATCGATATTAAATGTAGTATTTATGTAACCGTAAAGCACATACAATGTAGTTTGTAGTATTTAATAAATAAGGAATTAATGTTCTGTTAAATTATAAGAAGCCATTTACACGTGTACAATTTATTATTTTTATAATGGGATTAGCAAAAAAATTATCTATATTAATATAATAAAGCGGAAATGTTTGTTTGTTTAAACGCTAAGATCTCTGGAACTACTGGTCAGATTTTTTTTGTATTTGTGTGTGTGTGATTTTCAGTGAGCTTTAAATAACTAACCAGTCGTAGTAGAGGTCAGTCGTGGCGCAGCGGCACAAAGTGTGACTGTAAAACCGACTGGTTGTGGGTTCGAGCCCCACTCGAGGAGATGAAATATTTACTTAAATTTATATTTCCATTTCTTCTGGTGTCGAGGCAAAGCGCGGCGTTGAGTTCTGCCACTCAATACGCAATGCCTCTAGAATTCGGTAGAAAGTGGGGAACGGAGTGTCGTAACACTAGGTTCCCTCTGTCTACCCTGCTGTGTGTGGGATACAGGTGAAGCTTTTTTTAAATTAGTTTTTATAAATAAGTTACAATATAACATTTTGTTACAAAAACAAATTTGAGAATTGCAAGGTGATATTTCACCGTTTTTTATTTGACATGCATATTGAAACTTACGAACAAAACTTATTCCATAATCAAAGAAAACTTTACGAAGATAAGCTTTGCTTTTATAGTATGTAATTTGGATGTATACTTTTCAAGAAAATGTAAAATTATAATAATTCAACGCTCTGTATACGGCGACAAGCCTACGAGTAGGTTCGAGTTCCGCAGGAGGCCCTTGCCGCCGATAACCTCCTCTCGAGCAGTCACTTAGTGCTTGTATTTTGTCAGGGACAGAGTACCCTCTTTCCTCCCTAACCGGTGTCGCTATAAAGGTCAGTAGGGCTAACAGCACTAACCTATAAAAATCAAATTTAATTAAATCCGTTGTTTTATTTAGTTGTTTTCTAGTTTGTTATGAATCATGGAAACAGGAAAAAATTTAATATATAATTTTTTATTAAATTTTTACCTTCATATAATACAAAAAAAATATAGTATTTTATATTTAAATTTCATTTATAAATGATATATTTCACGCTCCATCTAAACGTCTTGTATTCCTTTCAATATATTCTACTTATAAAATTGTTACAATTTACATAACTTGCCGTATTAAATGTCAATATGTAAATGAAGTGAGTGTTGGCCGCACGCGTCTTCTTAACATATGTAAAGTACTTAGACCCTATGAGATGACGTTGCCTATCAGATAGATGCTGTCGTACTTATAATTGACTATAGTAGTTGAAGCACGAGCCGTTACGGGGTAGAATGTGGAATATATTTTTTTTATTCTTTAAAATAACTGAATGATGGTGTTGGTGAGAATGAAGAAGAACGTGCTCAGCTGGTTTGGGCACGTCGAACGAATGAGTGATGAAAGAATGGCAAAAAAGATTTTTGGTGGAAAAGTGAGTGGTAAGAGAGATAGGGGGAGACCTCGGTTGACCTTCGAAAACACAGTATCAAAGATAATGGAGGAAGGTCACGTAAAGAGCATAAGGACCTGGAGGGCATATATGAAGAGGTTGATGACAGTGGACGAGGCGAAAGAGGTATGTTAGGGATAAAGCGTGAAGCTAGTCGTAGTAATAGTAAGAACTGAATTTTCTTTTAAGTGTATTAATTTCCAGAGACCAGTCGTGGCCCAGGGGCATAAGCGTGTAACTGTGAACGCGGCAGGTTGTGGGTTCGATTCACACTAAGAGAAATAAAAATATTAAATATTTAATTTAATCAGGTAGGAATCGTGTCGTATTACATGTCAATATGTAAATAAATTGAGTGTTGGCCGCACGCGTTTTTTTAACATATGCAAAGCACTTAGGCCCTATGAGATGACAAACAGATAGATGCCTCATACAATTATAATTGACTATAGTAGTTGTAGCACGAGCCGTTACAGGGTAAAAATGTTAAATATATTTTTGTTATTATTTAAAATTTGCATTTCTATAACATAGTTATGTAAAGTTAAAGGTTTGGGTTTAAATTATTTTTTTATTCATTGTTATTCATATTTGCGCTCTCTATATTATAGAAGAGACGACAGTGGCTGGACTTAAGGTAGCAAAATTAATAATAATTTCTGTTAAATAAATACATCTCCTCAATTGAGAATCGATTTTGAACCCACAACCTTCACAAAAACATTTTTTTTTAATTAATAAAACTTAACTATCAACGGCCATAAGATAAACATTTACCTATTTCATACACCATTGAATAACAAGAACAAAGCCATTCAGAAATATCGCGAGCGCCGTCGGAAAACTGGGACGTGGTCGTCTCATGCAATGTTTCCAACGAACATGTTGTCACAATTAGGTTCCCTCCGCCGTGACGTGGAAATAGTCCACTATACGCGTATCGCAATGACTGAGTAGGTATTGTCTAGAAAGTATATGCAACTAAAGTTTACTATAGAATTTACTCTGGCAATGGAGATATTAGACAGTGGTTGATGTGACAGCTCGTTGTCTGATTTTTTTGTTATAGAATATCATAAAATAATCTCTTTTTAGCTTCACGCCGTATCCCGTACGTAACAGGCTGTGCAGAGAGAACCTGTGAAACCTAGTGTTAAGACACTCAGTTCTGATCAATAAAAAAAATCTAAAATATCATATATTTAAAAATATAACCAAAAAATAAAGAAAAAGTAAATAATTTAGCATCCAAACATATAGCACCGAACATCATTTAGCAAACCAAATGTCTATTGTTATACCAAAATTACGAGTACCGTAACGGACCGATCGAACGGTTCAAACAAGTATTTGAATATTTTTACAATCAATAATCGATATATGCAAATCCAGAACAGAAGACATTAAACGCACGTCGCGCGACAATGCCGCGACCGTTATAGTAACAAGTAAAAATTTCATCAAAGGTGACTTAGAAATAATAATTGATCGAACTCCATTGTTCGAGAATGATACACGGTCGGGACCCTTCGATTTCGAGAGGAATATTCCGAAAATTAACCAGCTATAGACCTAAATTTAATTTTACGATCCAATACCTGCCCTCAGCCGACAAAAGTTTCATAATCAAATTATGCAACCGATGGCGCTATTGTTACATACATACATGCATAAATTTAAGGTTTTGCATTGTAGACGCATCCAAAGGGTTGGAGGAAGTCCGTAATAATAGACGAGATGCTTCGGTATGACTATTGAACGCAGAGTTCGTATGGGAAGAAGGGTGAACTTCTCAACGTGATGATACTTATCAGATAATTGTTACGAATTATTAGCTTTGGAGATTTCTTTGAACATCCGCTATCTTGGTGCGATTTTAAATCAATTTAGTTAAGCATCTTTCTTTTGTAAATATATTAAGATTTAATTATATTTATTTATTTCTAGTAAAAGTAAACATCAAAGAAGTAACTGAATTCTCAAAGTCTCAAAAAATCAACGACAATTTTGGCCCTTAGTGAAAACAACGCGAATATCACATTACAAAAAGTATGGATTGAAAAGAAACCGTTACTATTAACAAAGGGTATGACAACGTTACAGGGTGATCCAATTTTGGTGGAATTCTTATAGTAATGATATGAAGCACGGGCCTTGCATACTTTAGCGAGAGAAAAGAAATTTCAGAGACGAACATTGATATGGAAATGAGACGGCAGGTAGCGAAGGGTTTTATTGAAATTAGAGATATACATGTGAAATTCGAGAATATCGAAGTGCAACTATCGATAGGTACGGGGTGTCGATTGTGGGGATGGTGGGACTTCTTCCGTTGAGCTATAGCTAGTACCGTTGACAATTGTAGAACGAGATTGTATATTTTGCTCAAACACTCCACTCAGCAAAATATTGTAATATATCATAACATTTTAATTTTTTTAAAAGTTGGTTTTGCAATGTATATTTCGTTTATAGTAAACATATATGAAAATTATTAACTTTAAATAACAAATTCATATTTCACTTAACCAATAAATTGTGGATAGCTAAATATATTCACTTGAAATTAAATTTTAATACAATAAAAATGTTATATTCTGTAATAAAATATAGGGGCAAAGGCCTCAACTACTTTGCATAAGAAGAGTCCACGTGCGAATTATCATACTGGCGTCACATAAAATTGACTATCGTCTTAGATACCATTTACATACATTAGACACCTCGGTTACGGCACGGGCCACAAATTTACTTCATACAAAGCGAGTACGCGTCAAGGATTGCATGACATTTGCATAAGTCCGGCACGAGACTTATATTTTTGCATATGCAGATGACACTTCTTAGAAGGAAGTTTAAAAAAAAATGGGGTGGATAAAGTGTGCTGACTAAATTATTCATAGATATATATATATATATATATTACATTTTAATAATATTGTATAATAATTCCAATTCCAATTGTTCCGTCCCTCTTTTGCGGGCAAAAAAAAAGAGAAAATTAAAATGTAACTTAAACGGCAATATTAAAAGAATTTATGGCAAGTCTGGAAAATTTGGGGAATTTATAAAGGAGAATTTTGACAAAACTAACAACAAACTTTCAGTCGGCGATCGCCTGACACGTCAACACTATTTAAGTGAAATCCGCGAACATGCAATTAAAAAAAAGCGTATTTATCGCGAATGCGCCGCAAGTCGCTCTAAATTCGAGACAAAAAATAAAATTTGTTCGAAAAAATTGGCAATTTATCAGTGTCGAATGAAGTTCAGCCAATAATAAAATATTTCCGGAGCTTTTTTCAGAATTTCAAACGACATTAAACACGCGAATGTCCGTTGACTTGGATCCTATTCGAAAGATTTTTTTAATTCTCGAAATATTGGAGTTTCAAGATTAAATAGTTAAGTAGTGAAACTTATTACTACTATTATTACTTTTAATGATATGCTGATAAATATAATAATGTCGTATGTAAATTATTAAAAATATATACGAAAGTATCCTTAAAATTATTAAAAAAATCAAAGAAACAAGAAATTAACTTTATAGCATGATGCTACATATTATTTCATTAGGTACTTTACAGACGTTAATAAATGATTAAATATAATCCATATTTACATTAATTTAATATCACATTACTTGCCTATCTTGTTGTATAAACAATATTTTAAGCTGATCTTAACACATTATTTTGCTTCACTACACAGAAAACCAAGTGAACCTTCTCTCTGTTCATCCCATAGTATATAGATCTATCTATCTCACGTACGCATATAAAATCATTATCTTTTGTATAGAGCTCGTTTCCACAAAAACACTTAATAGCAAGTTATTCATAGCTTCATACATATTGTAATATACAGTATTGGTTGTGCGTTCAAGTGATTTGTCAACATCTTGAAATTACTTCCTATGGACGAACGTTGCAAATACTTAGAATAGGTTTATTTATATATTATTTTTATTGACTTACGAGTTAAAACTTGCATAAATATTTATTATAACGTTAGTTATATTAGAAAATTGAAGTTAAATTAGATGCATGCGCTAATATTAAGAAAAAAGAAGTATTTTGTGGTCTCCCATTTCTTAAAAAAGGCCATATTACATCACGCTATAGCTAAGATAAGAGCAAGGCAACAATGAAAAATGTTGCAACAGGAGAGTTCAACCTTCCGTTGCGTGTTGCGTAAGTATTCTTTATTATTTCCACTTGATCACAGAAGCAAAGCCACAAGTAAAAGTTAGTTATATAATATATATTCTTCTTAATCTAAATTTAATTTTTTGTTTAATTATTTTATTCTTATATCGTTTATATCAATAACATTAATTTGATGACAATTATAGAATATAACTTATTGTATTGCTTTACATTCTGCAAAGCATTGTAGATTTTTCGTTTTTTTTTTCATAAACATCACAACATTTTATATATAATTATGTTTAGACTTATATTATAAATGTAAGTTTTCTAGGATGAATGTTTGTTTTACTTTCACGAAAAAACTACTGAACAGATTTTAAAAAAAACTTTACAGTACAATAGCTTTTATATCAGAAAAACACATAGGCTAGAATTTATGTAAAGATTTTGTATTATTTGGATATAGCTATAGCTATAGATAGCTTAAGCGCCGCTTATATTAAGAACCAAGGTACTATAAGTGTTATGTTGTATACTTTCAAGACTGGGCTAGACGCCTGTTTTCGATCCCTCGAGCATTCTTACAATTCTCATCTTATTTTGAGAATAACTTTAAAAATTGTAAAATTTAGGTTTTCTATTTCTATATGTATTCTATTATGAATATGAAAAAATATGTATGATATCATATTTCGTCATAATATCAGTACCAAGGGGCAATTATGTTCTGTAATGTTTTAAATACATAGAAATCTAATTAAAATTCATACAAATCTTATAGAATATTAAAATCACCTATGAGTACATTTATCTAGATAGATATGTAATATTTTAATTACTTAATGGAATAATATTCATATTGGAAACGCCGTGGCACAGGGAGTAGTTGTAAACGCGACTGTTGTAGGTTCGATTCCCACTCGAAAAAATAAGTTATTTTCATTTCCTCGTTCTGGTCGCTACAAGGCGAAGCGTGGCGTTGAACTCCGCCACTTAACACTCAATGTCTCATAAATTGAGTGGAAAGTGGAGAATAAAGTATCTTGAGAGTAGGTTCCCTCAACCGACCTCGCTATACAGTATGAAGCTTATAAAAAATCATATTAGAATATATGTAAGTTTCGTCGTTTGTTGGTATTAGTTATGCCAAACAAGGCTATTTCTTCTTGCTAGAATTAATCAAATCAACTAACCCCTACCCACTACTTTCTGATATAATTAACGTTTATATGTGTGCGGACAATACGTGGATTGCGTATGTGTGCGATAATGAACGATTATATGAGACCTAACTTTGCTTAAGAACTGCTCGCCAGCTCCCATCTTATTCCAATTGGAACCTTTTACCATTATAATAAGGTTGATAATTTAAATATACAAAATGGCATTTATATCGTTATGAGTGTATATATGATAGTGTTAGTTATTTCTTGGTGTGCGTTGATGAGTCACATTTTTTTTTGTTTTGTGGGTAAGGCGCGAGGGAGCCGGCGTGGGGTGGCGGGTACCCCTTGCTTCCAACCCCATCTTATTAATCAGTGAAGTACCAGCGGTCTATTCACATGTCAGTTTAGTACGTGGCGTTGCGTCTTGTTTCAAATCAGACGTGTCGGCTGACCGGTGATTTTGTCAAGGTGGACGCGTCAAAGCTGTTGAGGACTTTTGCCTTTTAATTAACAGAAATAATTTACGAGACTTTGAATAACTAAACACTAGTCGATTTTAAGTAAGAACCAATAAGAAATTATACATGTATGAATAAATAGAACTTTTCAATTCTAACTTTATGCTTAGGCCTAGAGTCTTCTTTGAAAAAAATTTGGACAAAGTACAAACCAACAAGTTAACTTTATTCTTTTTCGAAATTCCTTTAAAAGTGACGAACTTACACAAAATAATTTCTGTTACTACAATCATTGTAGTTTCATTTGTTACGAACAATGACTCCTAATGTGTCATTAGACGAATAATGACCAAACATACGAAATTAGAATCAATAAAACCGATAAAACACATCGATAAAACATTAAAAACGACAACGACAATACCGTAATAACAAACACGACCGGTAAATTAAAACTTAATACGTCTCGTAACTGTCGAAACTTTGCCGTGTTCAAATGAATAATTATAGAAAATTATAAGCGTCCCTCTATAGACGCCATTAGAGTGTCAAGCGAGGTGTTCGCGGCAGTTAGCCTGTTAGCCCCTATAATTAAAGACCGGCGACCAACGTATCGACTAGTCAATCAATAGATAGATAGATAGATAGATAGATATATGATCCTTAGAAAAGAACATAAAAGCTTGAACTAGATAACAATCAACCGTCTTCACCCCCCCCCCCCCCCATTCTCATTAATAATATCGACCCCCATTTAACTAATTATGTGTTGCGAATGCACACACACGCGCCGTTGCGTCTATGGTAACTTTAATTCATACAGACCAGCCCGCATGTAGAGTGTTGTGGAAAAATTAAATAAATCAGCTTCACGCTGTATCCCGCACACAACAGGGTAGGGAACCCAGTGTTAAGACACTCCGTTCCCCACTTTCTGCTGAATTCTGGTTTACGTGTTGAGTGGCATAAATCAACGCCGCGCTTAGCCTCGACACCAGAGCGAAGAAATGGAAATATAAAAGTAAATACTTAATCTCCTCAAGTGGGGATCGAACCCACAACCAGTCCGTTTTACAGTCACACTTCGTGCCGCTGCGCCACGATTGGCCTGGTGGAAAAATTAAATCAATAATATTTGTAGATACCGATATCAAAAAGATTTAGTTATTTCCTTTGTTCAGTGGGGGAGGGTATCGCGTGTTTAGCGGCCGTTGTGATTTTTGAAATGTTAATCGTCCCGCAGATTTTATTAATGTTGACATTCGACTTGATATCCTCAGTAATAGTGGAATGCTGGATCAGCGCGACACTTGGCGACTAGTGGATGGGCTGTACTTGTATTTGTACCCTGTTATTACTGTGGGGAACGTGTTTAGTGGGTTAGTGAGTTAACTTTGTAGAATTGTGGTTTGTGGAATTTAAGACTTTAAGACTTTTTGTTTGTATGAACGATATTGTTACCTTTATTTTCCTTTTCTTATACTTATTGGTTACTAGTTTTTATTTGTTTAATAAATTCGAATAAGAATTCTTTTGTATGTTTAATTTAATTACATTAATTCTACGCTAGTAGTTTTATCGTCACATGACATAGAAAAAGGTATAATATGGAAAATGCTAATTGCGTTATTATGATCGAATGTTTATTATACTTAATAGGATTGTAAATGGATATTGAAATTAGAGCCGTCGTGGCGCAGTATTTAGCTGTAAGCGCTATAGTTATAGGTTCAATATAGATGCTCCTTTCCTCGTTACAAAGCGCGGCGTTGAGATCTGCAGCTCATCATACAATGCCTCGAGAAATGTACTAGTTACACTAGGTATAGAAGGTACATTAGGTTCCCAGGTTCCTTCTGCCTACCATAACGTGTGTGGGATACAGTGTGAAACTAAAGCAGAAATAAAAAGTAGTAGTGGGACATTGAGTTCTGCCACCCAACAAACAAAATCTCGAAATTCAGACTTACAGCGTTAAATGGAATGATTTCAATAAAAAGAAACCCATACATCAATTTAATAAGATTTTACAAATCGTATTTTAAGCCGAAAAATATATATTTAAAATCTAAAAGAATATTTTTCTTATCTTTCCAGTTAAAAAAATAACAATTTAATTAAAAAAAGAAAAAAACTTAGATATATCTTTCATCAATATAAACACTAAAAGTTATTCACCACGTCACAGTGTCGTATTCATCTAGTGTAGTAGTGTATCGCGTGCGTAGGGCGCGTGTGTGCTTGGGCAAGGTCAGGGCTGCGCTATCTGATCAATGGTCAACGCGAAATGGCCAGTTACGAATCGATTCTGGTTGTTCTTTACGTTCAGTACGTGATGTTAACATGTATGGATGGTGTGGATTCGATTTTGAATTTTAAAAAAATGTATAGGTTTTTTTTTGTCTATGTAATTTGATACAATTTTCTTTATATTTGTTATATAAAATAAATCAAAATCAGCTTCACGCTGTATTTTGCACGCAGAGGTAACCTAGAGGTAGGCAGAGGGAACCTAGTGAGTTTTTTTAAATATATATTTAGATTTATTAGTTATTATGAGTTTATTCGTGATAACTAATAATCGTTAATACGAATTGTTAAAGTGAGAAATTCTTTCTTTTTCTATTTATCTTTTAAGACGTCAACCGACAGTTGTGGGTGTCAAATCTTATTTCAAAGTATATTTATTTATAGATATTTCCTTCCACTATGCAACGTGATGTGAAACCTAGCAACTAGCTTTAACTTTATTAATAACTTTATTTTTGCCTTACATATAAAATATACCAAAGAAAATTTATGTAATGATGAAATTATTGAGAGTCTTTTAGTATTTTTTTTAAATTAATATTTTTAAAACATGTTTTACATTTATTTTGTACCTGCATAGCAATGTAGTTAGACTAGTGGAATGTAAATACAAAATCAAGGTACTCCGTTCTCTACTTTCCGTCCGAGATGTTCAAGATATTTTGTATTAAATGGCGAAAACTGCGCCACGTTATTTTGTTCTCGATTCTTCGTCTTTTTTAAACATTTTTAAAGTGTTATTCCACACTTATGAAAGAAAAATACTTTTTAGAAAACGTATAAAGATTTGAACGTAGCGGGACTCGAACCCTACGTTCAAATTTTTATACGTTTTCTAAATAAGTATTCTTCGTCTTTTCTTCACTTTCCCTGTACAATGCAGGGTAGGCGATACCTAGTTTTAACATACTCCAATCCCATTAAGGTACTTCCGTTCTCCACTTAACCAGAGCGGAAAAATGAGTATTCCGTTGCGTCACAAAATTTTTTCATAGATTTTTTTTATAAATAATAATATTATGATAAAAATCGATACAAACACCCGTCGTGATAGAAAAAATATAATTAATCACTTGGTTAATAAGTGTGACGAATAAAAACAGTATAATGACTCGTTTCCTATCGAGTATCGATCAAAGTGACGTCACTATGCACAGTAGGATAGAATGCACCGTCATGGATGTAAAAAAAACGTTTTTTTTTAAATAAAAAAAGTAACATTTAACAAATATAGTTTAAGGTGAACTTTGAAGCTGTTATGTTTGTATTTATCATATTATAGTTTTTTTGAGGTTGGTACTATTTGTATAGTAATTGTGGTGTTTTCTATAGTATTTATATGTTAGTTAATTATGATTATTTACTTAATAGAAATTAATTCTTTTTATTTTGTGGGAGTTTTAATAACTCACTCAAATAAAATAATATATTATTTTATAAATTTTTACCGTAGCACCTTATTTTTTGTGGGACTATATCTGCTTTAAATGCAATTGCAAAAATCACTATCTAACGTAGGTTACAACATGCCATATTGTTTTTTTTTAGAAAACGAAGTAGTTTTGTCTGTCAATTGCTCAGTAGTGAGAGAGTTATATATATATACATATAGGTAATTTTTTTTCCATAATTACAGTAAAAATAAGAAAAAAATCTTAACACTCATAACGAAAAAAAAACATTATTAAATAAAGCAAATATTTCTGCATTTTTTTTGTGAAACGCTAGAAAAATGGAAGTATTGCTTTAGAGTCTAAAGAATATAATATAAGCAGATAATAAAAGTTACAAAAACAACCATCACACGTTTGAATCGATACCGCCAAACTATGGAGAGGGTGGCGTCAGATTCTCGTGGGGCAAAAAAAGTGAAAAGCAATCAGTGTGGCGTAATTAGTGAGTTGTAAGTATGGGGCGGGTTGCCATGGCGACGGCGTCCACGTCGATACCCGTTACCCGCCCGTGTTAATTTACAACGGAATTAATCGAATCTAACTATCGCATAATATCGATTAGCGAAACTAAACCGCTTTAGTCAATTTCCATTGCTCTATAAAGAAAAAAAATATATATAAAAAAGAAAGTAAGAAATTTAATAAAATCTATCCAATTATAACATAATACTTAAATTACCATTAATTATTCAATAAAAAGAAAAAGTAATAACAAGTCACAAACAAGTTCTATTGTGTGCTACCAAAATTGGTATCCACTACTGTATTCAAAAATCGATAATTTATTTCCGAAATAATCGAATTACTCGTCTGACGGATTAGCTGAGACCGGAAACACCAAATTACTGAGAAATTAAAGCGGAAACATTTGGCCGCCGCTAGCAAGATGGCGCGTCCATTATAGTGTCTGTTCGTCTTATGAATAATTATTACTGACGTTCTTAATTATTTGTTTATTATGAAATCATCGGTTATTTTATGAATCGTTTTGGTTGGGAGTGGTTAATTTTAATTTTCTATACTTATAAGGTAATTTGTTTAAATTTTGGTTATTATGTTCAGATAGTTTGGTGAATGATCGATGAGATGGACACCGTTGTGGCGCAGTTGTGGAATTTTTTGTTTAAAATTGGTGTAAGTTAAGTTTTTTTTAAGAAAATTTATATTTGGTTATCGGTAATATTTTTTACTTTCATGCTAAAAGAGATATGTTAACGTTAAAAAATATCTTGTTATTTTTCTATTAAGATTTTTGAAGTATAAGGTATCAAGTTAGATATTTTAGTATGATTTGAAACAAACCATAAAGATCTTATTTGAAACAAATATATACACTGCCAAATTATAAGTAGTTAAAAAGAAAACTCAGAGAAGAGAAACTCTTCTAAGCTTATTTTTGGGCACATAAAAAAATCTAGAAAAATCTAATTATATATCACTTAAAAACAAATATATTTAGTTGCATCGACCAATGAAGAAGTAACGAAATCCGACATCGCGTGCATCTGTCCCAATACTCTAAGTGAATCCAGACCAACTTTTTATTAGGTAGGTATTTACTTGTTAACAACTCCCGTCTTTGCCTGTAAAGGGTAAACTAAAGTTGATTAATTTTAGCGGAAACTTTTGTTTCAATTTGCTTATTGCTTTTTGATTGCAAACGAAATTATTTTTGTGTATAATGCACAAAAATATTGTACCTAGTGCATTGTTGCGGATTTGGCTTGTTTCTTTGTCTAGTTGTGGTTTCAAATCCGTTTCAGATATAAAGGAAAAATCCATTTTTTTTATTTTAAGGAGTAGCGCGATATGCTAAGAAGTGTAAAGACCTAATACTGTATTTAATATATGAGATGTAGAAGTAACCCAATGATTATAAAAAAAATATAAAAATCTGTCAAATAGGATTGTAATCGAATCGCGGTAGCGTACAATTCTTCATAGAATCACTTAAAATTATTGATATTTAGCAGGATTTCCTACTAAAATTATATTAAATTAAGTTAAAGTATGTATATATTTCTAAAACTAATTTACTCACCTGATATAGCAAAGCGCTTGCGCATCCTAGGTTAGCCATGTGTGTCATTCACTCTTCATACATACACTTTTGTCTTTACACTGTTATATACTCTATAGGAATCAGTATAGAAATAAATTTAAACTAAATTTTATATTCAATAAAAGTTATGTACTACATGGTAATAAAAAAGAAAAGATTGTTAATATAGGTAATCAATGAATGTAGTTGTCAAAAAGACCAGATAAATCAAACGATTCATACAAAAAAGTAAATATTTCAATGGATTCAACAATGCGATCCTATAAATCATATGGCAATATAAAAATAAATCGCTCAGCCTACATGTGAAATACTCTCAAAACAAAAGCTCCTTCGAAATGCGTTCCGTTGCGAATATTTTTCGTCGCCTTTTGTCTTTTGTGTTTTTATTATTTTGTTGGTCGAACTATACGGACTTTGGCGATTTATCGATAAATTTTTATATATATGAAGAGTTCGTGTTGGTGGATCACGATTGTTCTAACTTAGTAACGTTATGCGTTATACGTGTATTTAAAACAAATGATTTTAATGTAAAAGAAAATATTTTTAGGGACTAAAAAGGGAATTTATCACTTTTTGTATTAAATAGGTTACAAAATGTTGATCTGCTCCAAACAATATAAAGTTTTTCTTATAATAGTTATTGAGAGGTTACTTTGTGCTTATATTATGATGTTTTTAAAGTAAATATTTAATATATGAATTTTCTTTTATATATACATGTTTCAATATGAAAAGATAATTATATTCTTATAAGATTATCAATCAGAGAATCAATATTCCACTAACACGCATCAAAACGACACATATTATATTGCATATATTAATATTTAAATGACACTTTAACATCTATCCCTCTCATTCGCATCTTTTATATTACAATAAAGATTTATGACTTGTTTTGATTACCCATAAATCATTGGGGGACTAATTAAAAACGCCATTAAAAACTGCATCTTAGTCGCTGCTAGCCCGCGAACTTAATTTACGATATCTTCTCACATAAACTTTCTAATTTGCAACCGGCCCGGGGAAGTATAAATTGGTACACTAAAAGGAATATCTCGGGAACACTATAAAAATTTATTGCTGTCAATGTTCCATTTTGTTCTGACCACACCCGAAACTGTATTCGAACCTGGTGAACCCTCGACGTCACTCACGTGAACAATTAAAGCTGTTTTGATGTTGCAATAAAACGAGTTAATTTCATATGAATTTGCATTTTCGCACGTTGCGTGTGTTCGTTCCGAGTTTTATAACCGTCGAATTAGAAGTTGCTATAAAATGAGCGGTGGATTTGAATAGCGTTGGCTGTTTTACGTCTAATTATATAAAAAAAATAACAGCAAATTACAGTACTACTATATGAATATTTTACGTTTGAAAGCGTTTTTTTATATTAATATCAATGTTTTAAAGAAATCGATATTGATGTCAAAAATTAAATACGACACATCTAGAGCAATTTAGAAAAACCTATATCTATATACAATATGAATAATAAATTAAAATGTTTATTTGCTTTTGGTTTCACCATAATTACGGGTGAAATATTCACCTGCGAACTCTCAGAAAACGCGACTTAACTTTAGTCCGAACCGATTAATATATTTTTAAAGCCTCATAGAACCTCACTCTTTTAGCAATAAAATATAACATTTTAACAATGTCAGCAACGGCGTCCGCAACTTTAAATATTCGCGTTCAAAAATCACTTGTAAACATTGTGACACTAAGAACTGACGTCAGATACGTATAATACGTTGATTGCGCTGGAATAGGGATATTTGCATATATTAAAACGAAACCCGTCACGATTGCGTTCCAAAATAAACACGCGGCGCACGCGAAACTAATAAAATCTAGATAATGTTAAATTTTACATATCACTTAGAGTATTTCACATACTAATAACTCATTAGATATTGGAGAGAATTTTTTTCAATTTTAATTTAGAACGAGATGAGAAAAGTTACTTCAAGAATATACGGTTAATTAGAAGAGAAACGGAAAACAACCGTAACCGGTGGCGAAGTTAGCGGTAATAGCGGCCAATGGTACAAAGTCACCCACACACGCGCGGGCCCTCACTACCGATGCCAGCATTTGCATACCGCCCGCCCAGGCGCGCGCCGACGCCCAGCCCGAGCGACAGGGACGGCAGCTAAACTGACGCCTTTGACATTGAATTCTAAATGAAAATACACATATTTAACAATGCATTCAAGAATTCGAATCCACTACTATTGTTTAATAGAAAAAAAATATTAAAAAACATAATCGATTTTAGTAAAAATCGATACAATGGTTTGTCAACGCTATATAGAGAGTTGCTTGGAAAAGGATAAAAATAATATCATCAGCGTCGTCGCGGAAGTGAGTACGATAAGTTGAGGAAGTACGGGAGACAATTCTGGTGTGAGTATGAATGAGCTTAGATGTGACGGTAATGACGCTTCTGTGTGATTGATTGTGACGTGGTGGTGTTCCATGCGGAGTGCTTCGATCGCGCTCTATTGTAATAATATTTTATATGCAATATGTAATTCTTGTTACGTATGTGTGTTGTAAGTGGGAAATCGATTATCGTTGTTATATGTCGCGGTTTAGGTTTGGGTTCAAATTTAGAAATAAATAGTATTATGTCTGAGACCAGTCGTGGCGCAGGGGCACAGAGTGTGAGTGTAAATTCGATTGGTTGTGGGTTCAGTCCCCATTCGAGGAGATAAAATATTTACTTGCATTTTATTTTCATTTCTTCGCTCTGGTGTCGAGGCAAAGAGCGGCGTTGAGTTCCGCCACTCAACACGCAATGCCTCCAGAACTAGGCGAAAAGTGGGGGACGGTGTATCTTCTACTAGGTTCCCTCTGCTTACCCTGCTGTGTGCGGGCTACAGCGTTAAGCTGATTTTTTATTTTAATCTTGTTAAAATATTTCAGTGGTAATATTAATATTTTATTTTAGTGTGTTTGTCGGTGTGTTTCTCTGAATATGTCTCTATGAAGATATATTTGTTTGTCGTTTAATGTTCATATATATTTTGTCTTATTCATATTATACTTTTTGGAGGCTAGTCGTGGCGTAGGGGCTTAAGCGCGTGACTGTAAATACATATGTATAGGTTGTGGGTTCGATTTCTACTGAAGGAAATTCAATATTTAAAATTTTCGTTTGTTCGCTCTGACGTAGAGGAAAAGCGCAGCGTAAGGTTCCACTACTCAATACGCAATACTTCCAGAATAAGGCAGAAAGTGGGGAACGGAAGTGTCATAATGACAACAGAGTATCTTAATACCAGATTTCCAGGTTCCCTCTGCCTACCCTACTGCGTACGGGTTACACCTTGAAGATATTATTACAATAATGAAAAAAAACTTTTAATTGTACATATAAATATTTTAATTATTTAGAAAAGTAACATGAACTACTATGACTTGCCAATAAGCCAGACAATGTGAAGAATGTATATATAATTTGTAAAGAAACTGACAGCTACTAATCTACCAAACCTATATCCATATTATTATTTCTGCAAGATTAAACGCTTATATCTGACCTAGATTGGAGGTCACAGGTTTGATTTTTATGGAGAGTAAGGATTTTTGTTTTAGGATTATTAATTAGTATTAAGGAGTATAAAAGATAATATTCCCAATTAATGTATGAGATTGCATATGGAGAAATAAAATATATAATTAAATATACATAACAGATGTAGTTGAAGCCAGTCGTCGTTGGCACAAGCCGGTGACAATAAACACACGACAGGTTGTGGGTCCGATTTCCACTCGAGGAAATGAAATATTTTCATTTCTTCGCTCTGGTGTCGAGGCAAAGCGTGGGATTAAGTTCCGCAATGCTTCTAGAATTCGATGGGATGCTGAGTGTCTTCACACTAGTCTCTCTCTGCCTACTCTGCTTTATACGGGACACAACGAGAAACTGTGGTGCTATGAAAATGTAGTTATTGTGTTTTCGTATTTGGACAAACAAGTACAATATGTAACATAACATGATCCTGAATAAAGGAATAAATAAATAAATTTTCCGAAAAATTAAACCAATCATATCTACTAATTTCACTCCCTATATGGAATGTTATTATTTTGCAGTGATGGGCGGAATTCTTCAAGGAGATGTATGAAGATGATGATGCCACTATCTCATGTAACAGCAGTATGAAGAGTTTTGATGTAGCAGATGGCGGAATCAGCATAAAAGTTCAGAGGGCAGGGTTCAGGTTTCAAATATGATAAAGGAGATAGAGCAGGTGAAGTTAGTATCCAGATGATCAAATACGCCGTGTATGCCGAAAATAAATAATACAATTCCAAACGATTTTTAGTGATTTTTATTTTTTTTTATTTATATTTACTTGAGATTTACGTTTGAATCTGCATAGCAGAGTAACCAATGAATCTTAAGACACTCCCTTCTACTTTCCACCCAATTCTACTATATTACGAGTCTTGAGTGGAGTACCACATCATTATATATTCGTTTTACCGGGGCGAGGAAATTAAAATATTACATTTTTCCCGGGTTCCGACTAACAACTATCAACTCAGGATGATATCAATGTTAAAATAGTAATGTAAAAATATGAAATATAGTGTTTTGATTTACTATGAAGAAATTTATTATTCAATTAAAGCTTCAGGTTCCACTGTTATGTTTGCTATGCAAAGTGAAAACCTGCATACAGTGTGAAAAACTGCATTGATTTTCTTATGTGTGTTTACAAATGCAACCACCTAAAGAAAATGGGGTTTTAGTAACGATGTATTAACAGATACCGAAGCTGTTGATAAACATCAGGCCATATTTAAAATAATATTTACAATATTTCTCTCGGCAGACAAAGCGTGGCGTTGAATTTCGGCACTCTACCAACACTCAATGTCTCGAAAAATAGACAGTGCAGGGAACATTGGGTTCCCTTTGCCAAACCTGCTAAACTAAATTGATAATATATTAGAATACCATCAATTTGCAACTTAACGATCATTTTCCACGAAAAACAATACATATACTGTACTCCATTACATTGTTTATATACTTACACGTCATATAAATTTTAAATAAGAAAGTTCTTCAATAATGAAAACACACAACAGACAAGAACATTGTAATTACGGGAACTACAAGATTTATTGCATGAGGATAAGAAACTAAACACACGTGACCGCGTCCGATATCAAAATTATTAATGCAATCCAAAATGTGTCTTATTAAACTGATAATTAACATCAATTTGGCTGAGCTGGATATTAACTTGGGATTATGCTGGTGTGATGTGCATATGCATCGTATGGTAGTGTGTGAGTGTAGTGGTTAATTTTTGCGCAAAGCTGGTGTGAGAGAGAGGTACGCTCATTTACAACAATTTAGAATAAGTGCGAGAGGGACGGGTGTAGGGGTTAATTAATGAAGGTGGAAGCTCGTGGTCTTTATTGCTTTCTGGCTGGACGCTAAGACGTTCACGTTTAAGGAGTTTTCCTTTGAGAAAATTGTTATGGAATATATTATTTTTGTTCAAACAATTGTTTAGAAATGTTTTCCTTTATAAAATGTTTTATTTTAGAATTTTCGTATGAGATGATGATGTGTAGGTGATGGTGATGCTGTAGGGTGGTTGATTGTAAAGGAGGTGGTTATGGGTTGGATTCCAACAAGGGGAGCGATTATATTTCAATATATTTTTTTTCCTCGCTCTGAGAGACAAGCCACGTTCAATTTCACCAGAAACAATTAATGCATCAAAACTTGGCCGAAAATGGAGAATGGAGAGTATAAAAATGTCTAAAAATAGAAAAGCTACTTTTTTGCTGCATTGTATGGCAAATGGGATACTAATATAATATATGAAACATCTAAAATACAAATATTTTTTTGTTCCTATCGGATTTGAACTATTATAATTACAAGAACCATATCACTCAGCTACAACGGGCGCAGTCTTATTTTCTTGTAGTCTACAGTAAATGAGTTTAAGCTCTTAACGTTACACACTAAAACTAACTAAGAATCCCAAGCTCACTTTAAGGCTTACTAAAGTTTACCTTACAAAATTTGCGACAAACAACACTTAGTTATATTTATTATATAGGTATAAGTTAATCTTCTAAGAAAAATGCGTAGCTAAGAGGCTGTTTCCTTATAATTCCTTCACGTGAGGAGGGGCAATTATGTATAGACCATCGCAACATATGTTATTTCTAAGGTAAACAGTATAATGCTTATGACTAAAATATTTTTTTATTATAACTGTTTTTTTAGATATAAACTGATTCTGTTTTGTTGTGATAACAGTTGTCGGTTCGATTCTAATTTGGGGGAATAATTTATTTTTATTTCGCCGCTCTTGTAACACGGCAAAACGCGGCATTGAGTTATGCCCGAAAGGAGTGTTTTAATTCATCATAATTTATTATTAGGTTCCCTCAGCATACCATACTAAATGTAGGATACAGTGTGAAAAAAACGATAATAAAACTAATTGATAACTAAATTGAAATATCTTTTAAATAATAAAGTATCTTTGTACCATTAAATTTAGTAACACCATCTTGTTATATTCAATTTCATCATCATATTTTCACCCAATATCAAAATAAATAACATCAAACCCACAACCGTCTCATTAACAACGAGACGCTAGCACTCCACCACAACGGTTCACCACATATACTTATATTACACATTAATGTGTCGGATGTTTCCCTAATTCCACCCCGCTGCGTGAGTCGGCGGTTAAGAAATTAAGAAAATGCCGTCTCCATGCCACTTAAGATCTTATATTGTCTTCTGGATAGTTTTTGTTCTAATAAAACCCTTAGTTTTCTTAATGAGTGTAATAACATGGACTCTTTATGTTTGTTTATAAGTTTTTGGTGGAAACGCGTTGTATTGGTTAATTGTAGTGGAATATTAGATTGAAAATTATTTAATTACAAGTTAAAGTAAATATAATATGATAGATATTGCATGTTAAGAACCGGAAGTTAACGCTGCGTTTTTATCTATGTGCCAGAGCGAGGAAATAAAAAAAAACATTGCTCCAACTAGAATTCGAATCCACAACCATCGCTTCAACATCGCTGCTCAGATCGGCATTAAAATTTTTACTATTATATAAAAATTATATATTTATACTACCAAATATATTATATTTCAATTAAGTACTATGCTTAATCCCTATAAGTGACACCCACAGTAATATATTAACGGAATGCAATTATATGTCCAGGCGTCGAGACGTGGGACGTGGGGTGCGTTCGTTTTCTGCAAACTCAAATATTAGATACGATTTTTTTTAAAATAATAGTTTCTGTTCATTGCTTTGTCTGTATGGTATTTAGAATTGTTTTTAGTGAAAAGGATAAAATGTAAAAAAGATAAAAAGTATCTTGTACTGTCGGGGGTAAAAAGTATCCTGAATTACCGTAAAAGCATCTTAGTATTCTATTATATACAGAGTATAACTGATATTTGTCTTCTATAAAAAAATAAAAATCAATACAGATTTGTTCATTTGCAGTATTAGTCTCAAGTATTATTTCGAGTTGTAACCTAAATAACAAAAAGTAGAATTTACTTATAAATAACATCTAGTTTAGAACTTTAGTGCTTACTACTAAACAAATCTTAGAAATATTTAAATCAGCTTCAAGCTGCATTTATATCCTGCAAACAGCAGGGTAGGCAGAGGGAACCAAGTGTTAAGACACTCCATTCCCCACTATAGAATTGATTAGTAGTTGTAAAAACAATATAATTTGCTTACAAATAAATTTATTACAATTATCGTACTTTATTTATTTACTCCAAATAAAAAAGACAATTTTATACTAAATTATAAGCTATTTCACAGTAAAACTGTTGTAAAACCATATCAATTCGTTACGCGGCCCGGCCAAGTGTGAAATCTAAACATAAGAAAAACAAATAGTAAAGGGTACAACCCTACCACAGTGATGTAACCGGACGTCACCCCCTAAGAATTAGCGCGTGGCTATAGGATTACCATAGTGGTCGCAAATGAAGAATTGCTGATGCCATGCTATTTGAATTAACAGCATTATCATCATGTATACTAGTTAGTATTTAATGAAGCCGGTTTTGGTGCAGAGGAACATGTGTGCGGTTGTATGTGACAGGTTGTGGGTTCGTTTCTCAGTCGAGGAAATGAAATGTTTAATTTTTATTATTTCCTTGCTTTAGTAACGAGGCAAAGTGCGGTGTTGAGTTCCGCTACAACACGAACTGCCTCCATAATTCAGCGGAGAACGGAAGTATTTTAATACTAAATTCACAGGTTCCCTCTGAATACCTTGCATACAGAGCGAAGCTAAAAAAATACTACTTAATAGAAAAAATATCATAACAAAAATTTAGATGATATCTGTATATCATTATATCTTTTATAAACATAATGGCTTTGTTTATAATTACACGAGCTTTCCAAGGCAAAAGAAAAAAGATCAAAGTTTACAAACCAAGAGCTCCTCAACCACACATAATTGATATTTAATTTATACGTACATATGACTCACATACTACATTGTAGCTTAACAAAAAAGCAACCAACTTTTTACGCGTCAAACAATATATTTGAGCATTCCAAATCAAGTTTTTGAGAAATATTCTCTCATAATGTTCTACAGCATTACTTACTCTTTCAAAATAATCCAAACCAACTGTCTCTCCTCTTGCGACACTTTGCGGCGCTTAATTTTACATATCCAAGTCCGTAACTCGCGTAACTCGCATTGTTCAATCGTAAATAACTTTTTAATTTTCTAAGTAACAGAACTTTGTTTACATTTCGGTTGCGAAAAGTCACATGTACCGGTACCGGGAGTTTTGACGTATCTCGTGTATTGCAAAGAGCAAAACGGTCGCAGTAACAGTATCGTACACCGTAGTACGTTTTAAAGGGAAAAAGAGAGAAACGAGATCCGAAAACGTGAAAAATCCTCTTTTATAGTTGTTTTTTCAGCCCGTTTTTCGTGTGTCCGTCCGTCACACAGTTTGCGTTAGTACTGAGTACTGACCACAGCTTAGGGCGCCGGCCACGCGGCCGTGTGTGCGTGTGTGAGCTTTTGCACGCGATCTCCTCGCGCTCCTACGAGTGGGGAGTGCGTGTGTGTGCGTAACGCTTTACTTGTACAAGTATGAGGCTAGACTCATTGACTGCGACCCTTATTGTATGAATGTGGAAAAATTATAGTCGACCAATGTTTTGCCTGGAACGGCGATGGGCTTTGTTTATGGGCACAGTATGGGCACTTAGATCGCCCAATTTGCTCTCCCATTAAAGCTCTCTTGTATTGTCTCTCAAACACTATATCTTTTGCTACAATTAAAATCTCTATTTGTCATATAAAGTTGGTACTAAGTTGGTAAGGAGTTGTTCTTATTTTTTCCAAGGTTAATGTACTCGATGGATTTGCTAGAACATTATTTCCATTCCATGAGAAATGTATCTATATCTATATATTTGTAAGTAGATATTTTATTTAAAAATAATAATACACCCCCGTCCCAATAGTCAAAAGTAAAGTTGACATGTCTACAGTAGTATTATATATATATATTTAGCTTCACGCTGTATACCGTATATAGAACGGTAGATAGAGGGAACCTAATATTAAGACACTCTGTTCTCTATTTTTCACCAAATTGTCAAGATAATGTGAGTTAAGTGGCGGAAACTCAACTACACCAGACTGAGAAAATGAAAATATTTTGTAATTCATTGCCTTGAGTGAAAATCGAACGCCCAATCGTCGCACCTACAGTCTAATACGCCATTGCGTCACAATGGACGGTCAAACGGACGGACGAACATAATAAATATAATTTCTATAACGATATGAAGAAGACAAAAGTTTCACAATAATTACAAACGAAATTTATATCAGATATTAAAACTTTCTACAGATACCCACTATTTAACAAGATTAACTAAAACAAATATATCATGTAGAGTCAAAACTTGCTCTTTATCGAAGTTGAGATTGCACATTTATTTCTTACTATAGTACTATAGTACGAGCGCGAGCAGTGCGCACCGCGGCCGTGGCTCCATTAAGATATTTTTCTGAATCATAAATCTGTACGATTCATCTGTACAGATATGAGAAAACACTTTAAATATTGAGGGCTTGAAGTATGATTTTTTTTAGTATTTCAAATTTTAAGAATGTAAAGAAGTTTTGGCGCAGGGGCACTAGCGTGTGACTGTAAATGCGACAGAATATGAGTTCGATTCTCAGTTGTTCTGGTTTCGAGATAAATCGTGGCGTTGAGTTTCGTCAATCAACACGCTAAGCCTCCAGAATTCGGCGAAAAGTGGGAATGGGAGTGTCTTAGCACAAGGCTTTCTCTGCCTATCCAAAAATATGCGGTAAAAAAAATGTAAATTCAGCTATAGATACTTTCATTTAAGAATTTAGTCATTTTGTATTTATATATTTTAACCTGCTGTCACAGAAACTAACAACTCGGTTGAAGGTTCAATTTTCGAAGTCATTTAAAAAAAAAATGTTATCCTTGAAAATTATTTCCGTACTAAAATAAAACATACGCATATCAATCAACCGATCAACCTATCAAAAGCACCGTTCAAATTTGATTGAAACGTTCAAACAAAAACCTCGAATTCATTATACTTGATAATTATAAGTTACCTCGTTTAATTATTCCTTATATTTCGTACTAACAAGAGATCCCCGCCCAACGCTCAGTAAGTACTACCGGCAGTTTAACCTGTCTTTAGCATAAAAGAACTTTTGTTTATGATCTCATTCACATGTGAACGAACTAATGAATGAGTGAATGGTTTATTGGCCGATCTAATATACGGTGGCCGTAATTAAATAATGAGGCCCAAAGAAAAATTCTGACATTTGTCGAGAGGCGTATGAAGAATGAGGCAGGTTTTTTGAGGATACTAGTGATCCGCTCGCGGCATCGTCCGCGAAATCGCTAAAATATTCGTGTTTTTGTATATGTACTAGAAACGTGGCTTCACTCGTTTAAATTTATGTTTATATTATACTAAAAAGATAATATATATGAAAAATAATATTTTTAATTAAAAAGTATCTTATGTCCATTGTTATATCTCTAAAAATAAGTGTACAAATTTTCATGATACTCGATTGAGTAGATTCGGCGTAAAAGCATAACAAACAAACTCAAATTCATTATAGTAAGATTTCTATTTAGGGTATTGATTTCATAATTAAAATAATATATATATATATATAAAAAAGGAAATATAAAGTTAATACTGTTAACCACCTGCGTAAGAAGGAGATTGTTTACCAAAAAATACTATTATGACCTTGCAAGACTGGAATATACTCTTTATCCCCTTTTAGTTGGCAATAATTCTACAAATAACTAAATAGTAACAAAAATACTCATTAAAATACACAAAAATCTTTTGTATGTGTCCATTTGATACGTAAATTATAAGTTTTTTTTTTCATATGAAAAGAACGAACGGTTCACCCAACAAAGGAACCCTGTACTTACGCGATAATGGCTGTCCACTCGACCATTTAAGTCAGTACGAAAATTAAATAGAATTCCCGGCATATGGTGTTCGGCGGAAACTCGTATCGTATAGCCCTTTAGTATTATAATACGTACTCATTTCTTGACCAACACAAAGGAGACAACGAGATACACGGCTGACGCGGACTCATCCGGAGGGGTTCTTTGAATTCGTTTTGTTTTTGATCAAAGGTTAATATAATTTTGAGGAAATTATTTAAAATTAGGTATTATATGCTATTTGTGTGTGTAAGAAAATGTTAATTTAAATAAAAGTAATGAAAAGTATAAAATAACGTATAAATGCTAAAAAATTAAGTTAGTAAAGTGCGCAATGGACCAGTGTCTGACTGTAAGCGTGACGGGTATGAGTTCAATTAGCATTTGGGGGAGAAATATTTTAAATTATTTTTATTTCTCCGCTCTCCTGAGATATAACGTCTCAAGCCCGGGCAGGAAGTGGATAACGAAGTGTCTTAACAATATGTTTTTTGTCCATCCACGAAAAAGCATTAATCTGAAGCTGATAAAAAAAATATCAGTTATAATAACAGTTAGAGATTAAAGAGATGGAAAAATATGTCAATTAACCTTTGAAAACATAAAGTTGGTCAAAATCACGTATTAAGTATAAGTATGTATATACATCAAC
The DNA here is from genome assembly GCA_013421005.1 of Heliconius erato x Heliconius himera. Classification (NCBI taxonomy): domain Eukaryota; kingdom Metazoa; phylum Arthropoda; class Insecta; order Lepidoptera; family Nymphalidae; genus Heliconius; species Heliconius erato x Heliconius himera. Next base: position 78,595 of record JAATLQ010034496.1, read on the forward strand.
AGGTTTATAATAGTGGCTGAAAGTAGACATGACAGTAAAAGTCAATTTTCTTGGCTACTGTGTATTTTATTTTAGCTTCACTCTGTATCCCGCACATAGCAGGATAAGAGGACGGAACCTGGGAATCTAGTGTTAGAACACTCCGTTCCGCAATTTCCACCAAATTCTGGAGGCATTGCGCGCATTGTATTATGCTTCTACACCACGACTGGCCTTTACGAGTTAATGATAATGTACAAACATAAATAAAAGCTTATTGTGACTCTCGTGTGTTTATTTTATATTTAATTATTTTAATGTGACAAAATACATATTTCAACAAAAGTTATAGCAGTTTTATTCTAAAATATATATGAAATATATAAATTTAAGGTTTTCTGTCTAGTATTGACATTTCGAGGTATTTTAAAAACAGAAAATTACTTTTATAAATTTTCTTGCTTTATAATATCATTATTTATGTCACATCTCATCAATATTCTTTATAGAGTACTGAAGTAAAAGTCATATTAAGATCTCGAATATTATATGATTCAGTAAGAAGGATGGTTTTACTGCGTAACACGGACAATCGCGACGCAGCTTTTATTACATATGCTTGAAAAGCTTGTTGTTAAATTGGCCGCCGTTCACATAGAGATGTAACGTGAGGAATATATTTTAGTCAATATTTTTTTTTTACTTTAATTTTAATTATTAAGTAGAGACAGTCTAGTGTTAAGACATTCCGTTCTTTATTTTCCAAGCAATTCTGGAGACATTGCGTGTTGAGTAGTAGAACGCCGAGCATTGCTTCCACACCAGAGCGTAAAAATGAAAATATTGGATATTTCATTTACTCCAGTGGGAATCGAACTCACAATCCGTTGCGTTTACTGTCACATCCTCGTACCCCTACCATAAATGGCCTCTTTTATTTTCATATATATTATAGAACAATATTTTTGGTGCAAACACTAAAATTAAATTTATTGATCCCTTTACCCCAACCAAGTTCATCAAAACACTAGCTTGTACATCAATATTCTATTTTTAATAATTTAGAAATAACAATAAAAAATAGTATATTTTATCGCTGCATCAAATTTATTTCATTTAGTTTCTTGGTTTTTTATTACGCGTGGGTATGAGGCGAGCCATCTTTAAAATTGAAAGTGACGTAAGTGCTGTTTTACTACGCAATCGGCGGGCGAAAGTCGTAAATCAAAGTTTTAGTGTCGAAATGTTGGGATACGCGGGCCACTGGGGTGGGCTGTGCCCATTGCTTTAAAAAAAATAACTCAAAGAAACAATATAACATTGTCCAGTTGTTGGAAGTTGAAGATGACTGACTGCTCGCTAAAAAATATTTTCGCGTTGACATTGTCTCGACTACTTTAATATGTAGAGGCTTGAAGTTTTTTTTTTGTTTATTTTTCTTTGTTATGGGCACGGACAATAGTTTTACAGCTTGTTGATTATATTTTCTTCTTTTCTCTAGTTGAGAAATTAGGTTAAAATGCTTTAATTTTTGCATTCAGATAGATCTTTTGTTATATTTTGTTGGTACTTGAAACAGTATAAATGATATATTTTTTGGATAGGCAAATAAAGAAATTGAGTTTTCAATATTTTTATTATAGTAGAACAATGTAAACAATAAATGGTTAAAAAGTATTTATTATCATAATGTTGTATCTTGTACATAGGAGGGTAGGCAGAGGGAATCTGAAGGTCTAGTGTTAAGACACTTCGTTCCCTTCTTTCCACCGAATTCTTGAGGCTTTGCGTGTTAAATAGCGGAACTTAACGCCGTGCTTTGCCTCGATACGAGAGCGAGTAAATGAAATCATTAAAAATTACATACCAACGAGTGGAAATAGAACCCACAACCGTCGCGCTTACTATCACACTCTTGTGGCACTTGGCTATGACGGTCTTAGAAATTGAATTTGATCATTGATCATGTACTTATTTTTTTATATATAGGACTGAAAGTGGAGAAGGGAATTCTTAATATTAGGTTCTCCGTGCCTATTCTACTGATAAAAAAAGATAATGCAAATAAAATGAAGTAGCTTTATTTGAAATAATACTGCATGAAGCCAAAATTGGACGAGATTCTTTTACCTTATCCTCGCTCTGATATATAAAGCGCGGCGTTGAGTTCCGTCACTCAATATGCAATGTTACGAAAATTTTACAATAAATGGAGAACGGAGAATTTTAACACCAGATTACCTTTGCCTATACTGCTAGGAAAAATAGAAAAAAGTGTAAAATTTATGGTTTCCAATATAATTTAATAGCTTGTTCGTCTAAATTAAGAGATAACAGTTAGCTATTAAACTATCACCAGATAATAAAAGCGATGTATTGTGGAGAAAGATAAAATTGTTATGAGGTAAAACAATACGTCCACCGCAAATCTTGTGCTTTGTACGACGTAACAATGTTACAAGGCAGTAACTGTATAGATTTTTATTTCAAATAAAAAATAAGATATATATGTATTTTTTATTTATACATATTTCACAGGCCAGCCGTGACGCAGGGGTACAAAATGTGCCTGTAAATCGACTGGTTGTGGGTTCGATCCCCACTTGAGGAGATGAAATATTTATTTACATTTATATTTTCATTTCTTCGCTCTGGTGTCGAGGGGAAAGTGCGGCGTTGAGTTTCGCCACTCAACACGCAATGCCTCCAAAAATTGGCGGCAAATGGGGAACGAAGTGTCTTAACACTAGGTTTCCTCTGCCTACTCTGCTGTGTGCGGGATACAACATAAAGCTGAAAAAATATATATATTTCACGGTATTATCCACACAAAAAGTATAATATTAAAAAATGTATAAAACTTACATAGAATGACTTGAACTTGCGCCTCCCCAAACTATCCAATTTTTTTTTGTTAAATATTTTCCATAGACATATTAGAGATCGTTGTGGCGCAGCGGCACATATTCTAACTGTAAACGCTGAGGATGCGATTTCTATTTTCTATTAAAATTTATTATTTTATTTCGCTCTACTAATAAGACAAAGCATGGATCCTGGAGCTAAAAATGTTTTTTTAATATAGTAACCCCATGAAAAAAATAATGAAATTATGAATAGTGCTACCTGTTATACCATAAAATGCCTTTCTATTAATAGTATGTAATATTCAATACCTGATATTCTAATGGGGTGGGATGTGGGTTCGATTCCTACTCGGAGGAATGAGATATTTTTTATTGTAATTTTTCGGTGTAATTGGTAACGAGGCAAAGCATGGCTTTGAGTTCTACCGCTCAACAATGCAATGCCTCGAGAATTCGGTGGAAAAGGGGAACTTAAATGTCCTTGTGGGAACAGAGTTTTAACACTAGGTTCCCAGGTTCTCTCTGGCTACCCTGCTATTCTCGAGATATAAAGTGAAGCTAAAAAACAATATTAAATGAGATTATCGTAAAATAATCAAGAGCTCTGCAATATACTTTATTAGAAACCCCTCAAGTTTGGTTTAATTACATTCTTAGAACACGGTGTATTTTTATATGACTATAATTAAATAAAAAAATGAAGGAGTGATAGTATTATTAACATTATTAACATAATTAATAAAATGAATTTAAATTGTTATATTTTTTTTTTATTTAGATATCTTTGGCGACCTGTTGCATCTGTCTCCAAGTTTTATAATATTTGGAGTATTAAATTCCACTGGAGGTTTTTTTAAATTGTAAATGTTTCTCTGACTTGACTGGTCTACTATTGGGTTCTGTCGCCCAACATTAATTTATCGATATGAGGGAAAACGGAGAATAAGTGGAAATAGTGACTTACCACTAATTTCTATCCATTTAATAATGAAATAAAATATTCGACTATTTATAATATTATATTTACGAAGATAAACACTGTGCTTTTAAATGTTATTTTAAGCAATTTTAATAATTAGATATTATAAAGGTAAGCAAGTGTTCGCGAATACCAATTTTAAATACAATAACAAAAGATGTACAAGGAAACACGTCAACACGGACACCTTCATTAATGAAGGATCCAACACAAAAGGTAATATTATAATGTAAGTACAGCAAACCACATATTAAAGTTGCAAAATAACCATGTCAGGAAGTGAGTGTGTATGTTCGTGTGTTACAAACTACTTACTAAATGTTATTTTTTCTTGTCTAAGAATTGAATGTTATTGTTTTACAATTTAAGTATTATTTGACAAATCATTTAAGCTAATTGCTAAAATGATTTTTCATATAAAACTCAAGTAATGCTTAAATGATTTCTAAAATATGTAAACTACAGGGCTTTAATTATAATGTAGTTTTTAAATTGCCCTTTTGCAATTTACCTACGCGTTTATCTAGGTTCTATTGTATAAATTTTTAAAGTAAAATAATATAATCTTATATGTCAATTCTTTGTACAATATTATCATTTGAGATATATTTTATCCTGTTCAAAACAAAAAAGCTGTTTAAATTTTTGAGAAAGTTTAAATATTTTTCTATTATATAAAAATGTTTTGTGTCGGGAAATTTTATAATTTATGTTATATTGTGAAATCAAGAATATAGTTTACGAGGAAGCACTAACGTTAGTATTATTTCTTTTTTGCTTCACGCTATATCCTGCAAAGAAACGGTAGGCAGAGGGAACCTAGTGTTACTCCGCTCTTCACTTTCTGTTGAACTTTCGAGGTATTGCGTGTTGAGTGGTGGGATGACGCCGCGCTGTAAGCTTTATCATAAAATATAAAAGATTTTAAGAGAAGATTTTATATTTCAATTCTATATTGAAATTTCTTGAAACATACAAAAAATTACTAAAAATTAAATTAAAATTAAATTAGCTTCACGCTATATCCCGCACACAGCAGGGTAGACACTCCGTTCCCCACTTTCTGCCGAATTCTGGAGGCATTGCGTGTTGAGGGACAGAACTCAACGCCGCGCTTAACCTCGACACCAGAGCGAAGAAATGGAAATATAAATTTAAGTGAAATAAAAATTACTCTTATTAATTCTTCTTATTATAATGGAAATAAAAATTACTCTTATTTAAATATAAAATGAACATGACGACTTGTTATTGCGTCCGCCTGTACATTGTCATATAGCCTGCGGTTATTTTACGCGTTTCTTCGTGTGGCGATATTCAACGGCTCTTAATTAAAATTGGCTGTACATCTCAGTGATAGCTTGTGGTGTCGAGACTTAATTAAACTGGAGATGAATTTTTGGTATTTCGCTCAGAGAAATAAGTATTCATACTTTTTAGCTATTTCCTGTTGCCCTTTTTGGTTTAGTTATGTTGATTTAACTTTTACTTTATGGTGCTTGTAGTTATTCTCAACAAACCGTCTTTGGTGTCGGTTGTGTTTGCTTGTAGGACTGACAATGTTATTTTGATTTGATAAGTCTAAAGTGTTTGTGGTTATTTGTTGTAAAAAAGAATATTTTAATAAAATTTTTATTTTTTAGCTCCATATATAAATACTTTATTATGTTAGGAATAAAAAAGGTATAATAGAAAATAATATTAATGGTATATAGATATTTTCACTTCCTTATAATTATTGTAAATATGATTCCATTTAATTATTATAGATTTTGATTAGAGACTTTTGGAAACAATGTCAGTGGCAAGTATGTGTAACATTTTTAAAGGCAAAATATGAAATATTTATTTACATTTATATTTTAAATTCTTCGCTCTGGTGTCGAGGCAAAGCGCGGCGTTGAGTTCCGCCAATCAACAAGCATTGCCTCCAGAACGGCGGAAAGTGGGGAACGGAATATCTTAACACTTGCTCTGCCTACCCTGCTGTGTGCGAGATACAGCGTGAAGCTGATTTATGTGATTTTAAAAGTGCACTTTTCAATTTAAAAAATCATAATTGTTTTAGTTACTTTTTAAATCATTCGATACATTTCTACAATGTATCTTAAATGTACGTGTAAGAGATAGGTAAATAGTCCCACGTTTCAACCCATTTGCTGTGCTCTAAACACAAACTACCACAATATGAAAACTTAAACCTATAACATTCACTTTTTGCCATTCCACAGTCATAATGACAATAAACTTATCTTATAAGCGTTCACACCAACATTCATATCGCCTTATAAGTAGATCGAGAAATAATAAAACTAAAGGAGACCAAACATCAAGAAAGCTATAACATCATTATCATAGCAAGTCCGCCATCTCTCTCCGATAGGTTTCACCCCTCCCGTGGCCCCGCCTACCGCGTATCGCCGCTGTCACCTGTATATCTCGAAACATTACACATATGCAAAACCTCCGCGTCTCCCGCCAGGGTGCACACACTCTCAGCCAGGGTGGATACACATGCGGCTGCAGCCTGCA
>JAATLQ010034496.1:84998-173347 GCA_013421005.1 Heliconius erato x Heliconius himera
CCTAGTGAGTTGTTTGCACCTCGTACAGTGGTCGATATTTCACAATGCGGTGTCATCGACACGACGTCTCCGCTGAAATATAGACGCCGCAGCTATCTCTAAGGAATGCTAACTTTTCTGTTCTATCTTTATCGGATTATGGTAAATGTATTGTTTGGTTCTGGGCTTCGATTTTATTACCGAAACAATGATAATAATGTCGAATAATGATGCTGTTATTACGATTTGTTGTCACGCTGGTGATAGTAGGTTTGTTTAAAGATTTTTGTATGTAAGATTGAGATAAGGGAAAGTCCTTCAATTGTAACAAAAAGTTAAATGAAATAAGATTATATTTAATCTAGATTAAGTTTCTTGAAATAAAATTATAATATTAACTAATAAACTATTTTAACGCTTGTATATTTGTATATTATTCAAATTAAATTCAGTTCTATGTTGATGAGGGCCATACCATGGTATTGTGACGTATACGATCTTAAAGAATATTTCATTGCTTTACTGGTCAACAGTATATTAATAAAATAAATAGAGATAGAGGCCAGTCGTGGCGCAGGGGCACAAAGTGTGACTGTAAAATCGATTAGTTGTGGATTCGATCCCCACTCGAGGAGATGATATTTACTTAAATTTATATTTTAATTTCTTCGCTCTGGTGTCGAAGCAAAATCGCGGCGTTGAGTTCTGCCACTTAACACGCAATGCCTCCAGAATTCGGCATAAAGTGGGGAACGGAGTGTCTTAACACTAGGTTCCCTCTGCCTACCCTGCTGTGTGCTGGGTACAGGGTGAAGCTGATTTTGATTATTAAAATTGTACCTTTGACTCAGATTTTAACAGTTACTTTAGACGTTTCTTTTGTTTATTGCGTATTATATCGAGAAGTGTGGACCTGTGGTCTCTTCTCTACTACAGCAACGATTTGCATATAAAAATATTTAAAATATTACAATAACAACTGTACTACTTTTTAAAATTTTAAAGTGTTATTCTACACTTAGGAAAGAAAAACTGTACTAGTGCCTAATTGCATACATGTCGCACGTTTAAATTCCACTTAGGCAATGCTTATTTATTATTATTTTTACGCATACGTGTATATAATACGAAATGCAGCAAATCTACGGTTGTGATATGAAATAGTAAAAAAAGCGAGAAATCCCAGAAATTACCTGTTGATTGTGGCGGTACCCAACGCCGTTCTTTTGTTCTTAATTCCTCTATATCTAACCTAAAGTGAAGCATGCGACGTTTGTAGGTTCCATTTTAATTGAAAGATTGGATTATGTTTATTTCTTTGTAATAAAACAAAGCGCAGCGTGGAATTTCACGCATTCAACACGTAATGTCTTAAAAATTGAGCAACTAGTGGGAAACGGGTTGGTAGTACTACTTTTCCTCTTTTTCCTCTTCATACATTGTCATAAGCGGGATACAGCGAAAAACTAACTAAAAAAAAAAAATTTAAACATGTTTAAAGTGTTAATCTACACTTAGGAAAGAAAAATACTTATTTAGAAAACGCATAAAAATTTGAACGTAGCGGGACTCGAACCCCCGCCGACCTGCCGCCGCCTGGTCGGTTTCCAGGAGGCGAGGGTTCGAGTCCCGCTACGTTAAAATTTTTATACGTTGTCTAAATAAATAAATAAAAAAAAGAATCAACAAAAGTAATAAAATTTTCGATTGAATGGACTTTTTGCCGTTCGTCGGCCATTTACTGAGCGACTCCAGTCACGGGTACAAATGCTGTAATTATTCACATTGTAAACAGCCGCATTATAATTATCTCTGATTCAGCACATTGTTCAAACGTCACGGCGACGTGGTGCTAAATGAGAAAATGTTATATTTTCGCAACAAAATATGATTGCACGCAATTAATTTTACCAAGGCCCTTTTGTTGTTTGTTAAATGACAGCCAACGTGTGTGTGTATGTATGTATGTATGTAGATAATTAACGTAGAGTGCATTTGTTTGTGCAGGATAAATAAAATGTGATAAGGAAATGATGTATATAGTGTCACATGTGTATCACGTGTACTTACATTGAAATTAAAACGAAGGCTTTATATTACATCATACATCAGCTTCACGCTATATCCCGCACACAGCAGGAAAGCCAGAGTTAACTTAATATTAAAACACTCCGTTTTCCACTTTCTGCCGAATTCTGGGGGCTTTGCTTGTTCAGTGGTAGAACTCAATGCTGCGCTTAGCCTCGACACCATAGCGAAGAAATTGAAATATACATTTAAGTAAATATTTCATCTCCTCGAGCGGGGATCAAACCCACAACCAATCAGTTTCACAGTCGCACTTTGCGCCGCTGCGCCACGACTGACCTCATTGATTCTTCTTTGTCATATATAAACACATATAAAATGAGAACTCGATTATAATGCTATAACATGTATGTATTAGCGAGATTTTTTTTTATTTTAGCGGCGATTTTCCTATAATCTTAAGCCAAAAGCCTTGGAAGCTTAAAAAACCTTTTTTTAATTTAATAAGGTGATTACTTGTTGTATGTGTTAGCATTGTTATATTTGTTAAATTAGTTATATGATAAGATAAGTGAGGTTATTTTGTGATCCTCCTGATTCTGGAGAGAAATAAAGATGGTGGATCTTAGATTAAAATCTTAAATCAATCCAGAATTTGTTGCATCCATTTCTATCGGGAAGTCTGAAATCCAAAGGCCCTTCCATATTATATGTGTCAAGGGAAACTCCTTCGAAATTGAACAGTCGAAATCTCCATTAGAGCAATTAAATGTGATCATTTTCTCTATGATGATATCATGATGATGATAGACAGTGACAGAGTTAAAACCGTAAACAGCTTCTCGAGTGATTTTTTTTATCTGAACCTGTTCTCGATTTGTTGTCCCGTATATTATTTCTATATGGTCTGAACTTAACCCTGGTTTATTAATGTCTAAAAGTAAATACTACTCTACTGTATAAGCTAATATCTTAAGATGACCTTGATTTTTTGTTGTTTGCGCCTTGGGCATCCCTGTACGTCTGAATCTGGATGAAATAAGGGTCAGAAACCACTCGTTGTGTGAATGTGGCCTGAAAGAAGGTTCTGTTCTCCGTATCCTTTTCACTAGTCCTAAATTAATTATTTTTTTCTTTAACTTCTATTTTTTCCATATAACATCTTTCGAGTGTTGTTTATGAAATTAGGGAAGTGATTTTGTGGTCTACTGGCACGTTCGGAACGCCATACTCATAGACTCAGTATTATATATTATATCTACATTTAAATTATTTTACCTAGATTCTAATTTCTATATAGTCTATTAAAATTGTAAGTTACTTTATCAGACAAAAGTATCTGAAGAAGTTAATCATAGATTACAAATAAATAATAAAACAGTCTACATTGAAACAATAATTGATTCGGCCTTCGCAACACTCTTAATATTTGGCCAGCTAATTATATTGCAACATTACAACACTTGAGTGTAATTTTATTTTATAAATAAATAAATAAAAATAAATCAGCTTCACTCTGTATCCCGCACACATCAGGGAAGGCAGAGGGAACATAGTGTTAAGAGACTCCGTTCCCCACTTTCCACCGAATTGTTACACGCGTGTTGAGTGGCCGAACTCAACGCTGGGCTTTTGCCTTACTGCCAGAGCGTAGAAATGAAAATATTAGTAAGTAATATTTCATTCCCTCGAGTGGAGATCGAACCCACAACCGTCGCGTTACAGTCACGCCCTTGTGCTCCTGGGCCACGATTGCCTCAACTTTAATTTTATTTTATAATGAGAATATTTCAAATAGGCCCGTAACGCATACGTGGTGATTACGTCCGCTTACCGTTCCTGTAATTAAACATTTTAATAACTATAGCGTTTAAGCTTTGTTTCCATCTCATTCATCATGCATAAAATTTTGTGTAATTATTTACTATTAAATATTTTTTGTAAAATAAACCGTGTAGAGCAAATTTGGTATTTTTTGTTTGGTTAGTAATATTATGTACTAGTCATTACATGCAATTTTGTTTGTGTGGACTTTGAAATGGAAAATAATGTAGAAATTTCGAAAAATCTTCTGTTTTTAGCTTATCTTCTTCTTTCTTTTCTCCTTCACTAGCTAATTACATGCCAAATTCAACTTTCTAAATCCAATAGTTTTGTCTGTGCTTTGACTATCTATCTGTCACTGAGTAAAAAAATAATTTTATATGTATATATTTGATGGAAGTATTCTATAATGCTACACCTAAAGATTTTCGATTTAAATATATAAATTAAAATGTTTATTTACTTAAATTTATATTTCCATTTCTTCGCTCTGGTGTCGAGGTTAAGCGCGGCGTTGAGTTCTGCCACTCAACACGCAATACCTCCAGAATTCGGCAGAAAGTGGGGAACGGAATGTCTTAACACTAGGTTCCCTCTGCCTACCCTGCTGTGAAGTTTCAAAAAAGAATGTTTCAATTTCATATGAATCGTTCATTAAAATTTTTGGTTATTAAAAACATTCAATTTCAAAAAGAAACGCCACCTTAACAAAAATTATAATAAGCCTCCAGTGTCAGTAGTCACGGTTGCTTCGAATGAGCAAATGCTGAACTAATTACTGCGGATTGCTCGGCGACAATTTATTTCTCATTAGGTTGGCAGCGGCCTTCCGCGGAATTCGGTCGCCCACCTCGTGATAATGACGATTATTTTAATTTCGTTAATAATACTTTAATTATAAAGCACGGCGAGGCCTCTCGAATTGTGCCGCGTTATTAACTTGATAAAAAGGATAAGAGTAAAGAATGAGAGTTTTAGCAGCGATCGAAATCGTTTTTTTTTTTGGTTTATATGTATAAACTATGCAATTGATTAATTATTATAAAAAAAAACCGGAAAACTGCGAGTCGGGCTCGCCCACTAAGGGTTCGGCATAAAAACTGGTTTAGTATAGTATAGTAGTTTAGGTAGGTTTCGAGCTTTTTTTGAAATTCAAACTTAGCTTAGCTAGAGCCCTTTCATCCGATGCCTCCCTTGAACTAGCGGTATTAATACCAAATTTTGCCCCCCTTTTTAGGATTTAACCACAAATGTATATAACACTACTTACAACTCGTTATATCCAAACGTTCCTGAGATAAAGGCTCTTGACAGACGGACATACAACGAATAAGAAAATGACCTTATAAGGGTTCTTTTTAAGGGTTCCTTAAAAGATAAAGGACTCTAAAAAGAATGTCCAACAAAACAAAAATGCTTATTTTGTTATTCTTTTACAGATTATAGAAAAAACTTAGTAATGAGTGTTTAATTTTGATTTTTCCGTCTGTCTGTCAAGAGCCTTTATCTCAGGAACGCTTGAAAATATCGATTTGAAATTCAAGCCTCATACTGAGATCTACGGTCCCTTGATTTCTTTTAAAAGAAGTATTCGACACTATAAAGGGAATCAAAATGTATTATATAGGCTAGGATATAATAATATCAATATGAATTCCGGTTGACTAAGACTTACGAAATTTGGAAGCTAGCGTCTACAGGTAGAACAAATTCAGAAAAAAAAAACAAAAAATTATACATTTGTTGTTAAATACTAAAATATAATAGCCTTAAAAGAAAGGCAAAATTTGTTATTCAAGCCTAGGCCAAGTGGGATATCAGATGAAAGAGCTCTAGCTAAGCTAAGCTTGAATATCAGAAAAAGCTCGAGACCATCAATTTTTGTACGGAACCCTCGGTGGGTGAGAGCGACTCGCGTTTGTCAGGTTTTCCTTTATCTCTTTCATTCAAATCAAGTCAAGTGGCAGATTTCGCTCACCTCGGGATAATGATGATTATTTTGATTTCGCTAATAATATTTTAATTATAAAGCACGGCGAGGCCTCTCGAATTGTGCCGCGTTATTAACTTGATAAAAATAGTTTGTTTTTTTTTGTAGCTATATGTACATGCTTTAACTGCGCAATTGATTAAGTCTTAAATACAAGAACGTAGAATAAAACACAAATGTACATATTATGGTCTCCTTTACTGAAAATCAGCTTCACGCTGTTTCCCGCACACAGCAGGGTAGGTAGAGGGAACCTAGTGTTAAGACACTCCATTTTCCACTTTCTGCCGAATTCTGGAGGCATTGCGTGTTGAGTTGAGTTGACTCAACCGCCGCGCCGCGCTTAGCAGGGCGAAGAAATGGAAATACAAATTTTAGTAAATATTTCATCTCCTTGAGTGGGGATCGAACCCACAACCCTTTGTAGTGAGTGTTTAATTTTTCCTGAATCTCTTCCATTTAAATCAAGTCAAATGGCAGAACTCAAGGCTATTGTGGTGTAATTATTCAAAATTATATTCTTCCTCCCGTTCTGGTGAAACAAAATGCGACATTGAGTTCCGCTACTCAAATGTAATGTCGCAATTAAAATCCGGTTTCCACCGTAAGCGGAGCTGGCCTATTAAGGCATGCGTTGAACTCGCAAGAGTAAGCTGCATACTTGTATTTCCACCAAGAAATAGTCAAGTGAAAAGAATCAACAGAAAGAGTTGAAGTGAGTTTATTTAAAAGTAGTTCGTTCCGCCTAACCATTGCCCACTCATTTCTCTTTCGCTGTGGACACCAGGCTTTAGGATGTAAATAAAACCAGTTGTGTCGTAAAGGGAAAGAGGCTACAGGTTGTGAGTTTGATTCCCACTCAAGGAAATTAAATATTTTTCTTTCCTTCGCTCTGGCGTCGAGGCATAGCGGGGCGTTTTGCTATTCACCACGCAATGCCACCAGAATTCGGTGGAAACTTGAAAGCGGAGTGTCTTAACTCAGGCTTACTCTGCGTATTCTGTATTTTTGCGGGATTCAGAGAGAAAGTAAAAAAAAATAAACTAAATTACAAATCAAACAAATATTTTCAAAATTAAATTTGAACGCACACCCATAGAATTCTATTATAAAACGGCGTCATTATCTAAATCATATTTTTTTAATGTATCCTACTAACACCTACGAGAAGATATTATTACGTCAGTGTTCTATATTTTGAAATCTCGATCGACTCATTTACATATATTAGTCATTACACTATATTTTATCAAATGTTTTGTCAGCTCTGTCTATATAAATTAGCAGTTAAGTGCATTGTTGCCAGTTTATAACGATTTTTTGTAAAAAAAATATAAATTGTAAGTATATTATTGTTGGTTGGCTTAATATATAATTATTTAAAACATTTTTTGTTTATATTGAGTGTGGGATTTTTTTGAGCGTCTCTCAAAAGATTAAAATAGATATAAGTATTTCTCGAGAGGGAATCGAATCAACAACCATCGCGTTATCAATTATATCCTTAATCCAATAACTCAATACAATATTAATGTAGCTTAGAGGATTCATTATTAAAAACTTAATCGGTTTTTTTATAAGTTTATAATATATTTCTTTTAGAATCAGCTATAATACCTATAATAAATGAGCTAATATATAAGCTGAAAAGATTTTTTTTATAACTATAAATTATTATTGCGATACAATTATAAATTCATTTTCTATGAATCTTAATATTCTGTGAATGACCACAGATTGTAATAATAATATGTTATCTATAATCATTTACAACATTTTTAAATTATTATAATAAAAAAAACTGTAACACACAAATATTAACCAAAACTACAATATTAGTTAACTATTTCTTCCCATAATAAATTACCTATAAATTATATTAATCTCTGATATCCAACCGAGCTATCGCCCCTATCGGTCAGATATCCAGGCCTTTTGACCGCGTTCCCGCGATTGGTTTTGTCTAACCAGCTCCAATTCACCAGCCATTGTGTCGCTTTGAGATGAGTGGATGTCATTAGTGAGATTTGCCGTCAGTGAGATAGAGATAAAACCCACAAAGGACATAGTAATCTCCGCATACGGACGTTTAGCTGCCCCTTTTGTGGGTGCGATGCCATTTTTAAGGTATTTCGTTAAATAGTGGTGGTATTGTTGATGATGATATTAAGTTATTTAGTGGTATCTGTTGAGTTTTATATCTCTCACCAATTTTGTGGTAAATCACTCTATCTTGTGCATTTTGCTAATTTTATTCATATGGAATTCTATTTATCAGAATTCAATTTCGTCCTTTACTCTTAGCAAGAGAAAATCAGTAAAGAAGCAATAGCAACATACACGTTAAAGCGTAGATATCTCGTATATATCCGTCATAAGTATAGTAAGTAAATAATAGAGAGCCTAGTGCCTAGACACTCCATTCTCCTCTATCCACCAAAATTCAGTGCACATTGCGTTTTAAGTGGGGGAAGTTCAGTGCGCCGCGCAGGAATCGAACCCTACCATTACGACCATTCCATTTACTATATGAAAACGCTGCGCAACTTTACTACAACAGCATCTATTTATTAATCGTTTAAACATACAGAAACAGTTATTATTTTAGTGAACATGAAATGTATGGCCAAAAAAATTAACATGTCAACTTAACTACTGTACTAATTCTATTTGCAACTTATACAGCTTCACACTTCTTCACACTGTATAAGTTGCTAATAGAACAGGATAGGCAGAGGGAACCTGTTGTTAAGACACTCTGTTCCCCACTTTCCGCCAATTTTTTCAAGGCATTGCGCGTTGAGTAGCGGAACTCAACGCCGGGCTTTTGCCTTGATGCTAGAGCGAAGAAAACATTAAGAAATAATAATTCATTCTACATTCTTAGTGGGGATCGAACCCACGACCGTTGTGTCACAGTAACACCCTTGTGCCTGCGCCAATACGGTGTCATCTATACTTACATATATGCCTTTTGTAATCCGATATTAGTTCTGTAATAGTGTCTAAATCGACAGTATTAGTCCTCAGATATGTTTCATTGAGCCATTCATCGATGAGACGTTCATTAGACGCACACTAGTACGATGTCACCTTAGAGTATGATAAATATTGAGTATGGCTGAGACAATTACGTTAAGGTATATTAAACTGGAAATGACATTGTTTTTTTTTTAAATTTTATATATAGATCGACCTACTTCACGCTGTATCCCGCATACACCAGGATAGGCAGAGGGAAGTAGTGTTAAGACATAGCGTTCCCCATTCTTGCCGAATTTTTCTAGGTACTGCTTGTTGAGTGGCGTAACTGAACGCTGCATTTTGAAGACGTTAATAGAATGAAGTAATGAAAATATTAATTATATAAATTAAATTGATTGACCCCAGTCGTGGCGCAGCGGCACAGAGTGTGACTGTAAAATCGATTGGTTGTGGGTTCGATCCCCACTCGAGGAGATAAAATATTTACTTACATTTATATTTTATTTCTTCGCTCTGGTGTCGAGGCAAAGTGCGGCGTTGAGTTCCGCCACTCAACACGCAATGCCTCCAGAACTCGGCGGAAAGTGGGGAACGGTGTGTATTAATACTAGATTCCCTTTGCCTACCCTGCTGTGTGCGGGATACAGCGTGAAGCTGATTTATTGATTTATTTGATTTTTAAATTAATGATTAAATTCAAAATTTTAAATGATTTTCATAAGGTATGAAACTGTGTGTGGACGGTTACCGTTTCTAGCAAATACGTACTATGGCGTCAGTATCTACGTACGTCATACTTCAAGGGCGTAATCAAGCAATATTCTTCTTAATCAACCCCCCCAGTGGGGGTCGATTCTACCAACAAAGGAATTGATTAAGTAACTACGCCACGATATTACCCCGCCATATTATTCCTATAATAAAGAGGGTTTGGTAACCGTGGTACTTAATGAGAGAAAACTCGATTAGAATTGGTATTAATATTGTAATTGACGGAAAGTTTCTCGATTGTATTGTCGTATTATCGATATGTGATATTTCGTTATGTATAATACAATAGACATATAATACTATTTATTAGTTATTTATAATATAAAAATTCAATGATAAATAAAATCATATTTATATAAAATCAAAACTATTTTCCGCCGCTAACTATTATGCCGGTCGTGGCGCAGCGGCACGAGGTGTGACTGCAAAACCGACTGGTTGTGGGTTCGATTCCCACTCGAGGAGATGAAATATTTACTTAAATTTATATTTTCCATTTCTTCGCTCTGGTGTCGAGGTTAAGCGCGGCGTTGAGTTCTGCCACTCAACACGCAATGCCTCCAGAATTCGGCAGAAAGTGGGGAACGGAGTGTCTTAACACTAGGTTCCCTCTGCCTACCCTGCTGCGTGCGGGATACAGCGTGAAGCTAATTTAATTTAATTTAATTTTTTAAAACTATTTTCGTGCCTGACTATTTTATTAAATTTCGAATGCGATTTTTTTTGGATTTATGAAAAAAAATTTTTTTATGTGTATTGTAACTTCTCTTCTCTTACTGTAAACCGACAGGAAGTAAAAGACCCTTTAGGTTTTGTTCAGATTTTACTTAGATTCTTAATACTTTTAATTCTCAAATGGAAAGTGGAACTGGATGTTTGATATTAATTTCGTTAATAATTTAGCTTGACACCTGAAGGCGATCGTGAGATAAATGGTCTTGACGGACAGACGGGCTTGAAAGTAATTCCATAGAGACTGAAAAACTGAAAAAAAAAATATATTTTTGATTAAAAATTACTACAATTTGGTGAAAAAATAAATTCTCTCTCCTCTCTTAAGAAATCAAAGAAGAAGAAAAGAAACATCTCCTTTAAGAAATACATATAAAGAAAATTAATAAATTTGAGCCGACACGTATAATATCAATAAAACATTAATAGGGGCTAGTCGTGGCGCATAAGAACAGAGTATGACTATCAACGCGACTGGTTGTGGGTTCGATCCGAACCCGAGGAAATGAAATATTGGTATCGAGGCAAAGCGCGGCGTTGAGTTCCGCCACTCAACACGCAATGCCTCCAGAATTCGGCGAAAAGTAGGGAATAGAGTGTCTTAACACTAGGGTCCTTCTGCCTACCCTGCTATGTACGTGATACAACGTGAGGCTAATTTTATTTTAGATTAAAAAATAAATAAATAAAGATCTTCTTTAATTTAACAACTAAACAGTAGTCTGCCGTGGCGTGCCTTGGCCTACATGTGGAGCAGATTAGATGACGACAATTCATTACTGCCGCTACGGAAATATTTATAAAGCGACAACACTATGAAGAAGTACAGGATATTACTCTGTGTACATTTTTTAAATTTCATATTGTATTCTGGACACGGCAGGAAAGGCAGAGGGAACCTGGTACCCACTATGTAAATTAAAAAATCAACTAGTTATAACGTAAGAAAATAATGGTGAACAAATTTGGTGAGGTTGTAGTAGAAGAGTAGTATCTACAGCGTCTAACTGTAAAGAAAACGGTTATGGGTTCGATTCTAATTTGCATGAATGATGTATTTTTTCCTCGTTCTAAGAGCAAAAATTGGGTACAATTAAGATTACTCCGCTGGCTTTAGGCTAAATATATTATGAACCATTATATCTAAATGTTAAACAAAAATGCAGAAGAAATAAAACACAATTTTTTAAAGAAATTATTAAATAACCTAATTTTAATTAATTATCAAAATTACTAAAACTTTGTATGGTAGCGAATTAAGGAAATATTTTAACAACAAAGAGCTTTACAAGTTTTAATTTCACTTAAAACTTTACTGTCGTAAAAGTAAACACCTGTTCCTAAGCTTCATAAAGAAAGAACTTCTAATTAACTCCGATACCAAGTTTAGAGACATTAAGAGCGTTAAGTAGTCCAAGTTGGAATCGCAGACTGAAAGTTACTGTGTTATCTAAATGAGACCATCTTTCGTTACATAAGCTAACTTAATTAAGAACTAGCAGATGAGAGTGGGTGCCGACGGGCGGTAGGGTGCAGTGTGGTAAGTATATGTGCGAAAAAAATATTCTTTTAAATAATATTATAGTAGTTAATACGTAAATAATTTGAGATGAGTAAAATATACAATGATATCATATAGCATACGGTAAATCTACAAGGAAAATAAAATTTTAAGTTTAGTTATATCTGATATTAAAATAATCTTAGAAATTTTCAAAATGTGATATAAATCACAAATGTTTTATTCTAATCATGTCTATTGTCATATTTATTTTATAACATATAAATTAAAAAATGCAAAAAAATTTTTTATTAAATTCTACCATTGCATGCCCATTACATACCACCACGCAACCGACGCTCCTAAACTAAGTACCTTACATATGTGTGAGTAAGCTCGTCGAACAAGAAAAATAACTTTTACATGTGTGCGTCCATAATATGTGTGCAATGGATTAGTATTATAATAAAAGTTTTTGTAACAGATGTCAAGTATTAAACACTTCGCTTCGCTTCGCTTCCCATTAATAGCCGCGAGTCGAGGAAAATATATAAAAAGTTGGTAGATTAAGCCCGGAGCACCGTGATTTTGTTTTCCTTTGTTAATGTATCTTCCTAGTCTTCTAATGTATCTTTCTGTTTGTTTGATACATATCGAGGCATATTTCGTGATATTAT
Organism: Heliconius erato x Heliconius himera; assembly: GCA_013421005.1. NCBI lineage: Eukaryota > Metazoa > Arthropoda > Insecta > Lepidoptera > Nymphalidae > Heliconius > Heliconius erato x Heliconius himera. The sequence goes on from JAATLQ010034496.1 coordinate 97,486, forward strand.
ATAGCATTATTTTTCTCTTTTTTTTTTTAAAGCTTAACGCTGTATCCCGCACACAGCAGGGTAGGCAGAGCTAGTGTTAGACACTCCATTCCCCACTTTCTGCCGTATTCTGGAGGCATTGCGTGTTGAGTGGCAGAACTCAACGCCGCGCTTAACCTCGACACCAGAGCGAAGAAATGGAAATATAAATTGAAATAAATATTTCATCTCCTCGAGTGGGGATCGAACCCACAACCAGTCGGTTTTACAGTCACACCTTGTGCCGCTGCGCCACGACTGGCCTCATTATTATTATTTTTCTGTTACATGAAAATAAACGATGTTTTAATGTTTTTGAGATTAAACACGATAGCAGACGAGGGTGGGTCCAGTCGTGGCGTAGTAGCACAAGCGTGTGAATGCGACAGGTTGTGGGTTCGATTTGTACGTAAGGAAATGAAATATTCAATATTTTTATTTCTTCGATCTAATGTCGAGGCAAAAGGTAGCGTTGTGTTCTGTCATTTAATACTCAATGCCTCGAGATTTCTGCGGAAAATGGCGAACAGTGTCGTAGCACTAGGTTCTCTCTGCCTTGCTGTGTATGGGATACAGCGTGAAACTAACAATAACTATAGGAGTACTGAATCAATTATTATTTTTGTTAAACACAACAAACAGTATGAAAATAATTAATTCTATCAATTGTATCGAGTTCTATACACAACCATCGCGATTACAGTTAGTAAATTTAAATAACTGTAATTCAATTAGTTTCAGTTTCCACTAGATAAACATCTTTATATTTTTTAAAACGTGTTTCAAATCGTCGAAAAGTATTGTTTGTTCGGTGAAGAGAGTTGAACCAGAACTTTAGTGTAAATTAAATACATACGTAAGCTTTATTTGTGACTTGACTCTCTTCCAGTTAAGTGACCAAATATATATACATAATATATAATATATATTAAAACGCTACGCCGTAGTCTCGTAGCACGTAGATAAACATAGAAATGGGCTATACCGCCAATCTGCCCTCGACATCGTCTAATTACTTATGTAAACGGTTCTCTTTGTAGGTTGTGAACAACCGATATATGATTTGGTGTAAATATTAATACGATATATATGAATTTGTGTTGATGTAATCGTGGTATAGTAATTGTCATTCACGTGATAGGTGTCGGTTCAAATCCGATACGAGGATTTATATATCTTTTTTAAATTATATTAATGTATTAAATTGCTCAAAAACAACTAAATAGTTATTAATTTAAAAATATAATTTTTCATAAAATATTCTGGTCGAAGTGGAATTTACAAAACGAAATAATAAATCCGAGTATCCGTTTACACTTAATGTTAATATATTATTGCGATTGCTAGAACAAAAATTAAAAATAATTTACTGCAATATAACATTTTTTAATTTTTGTTAATTTTAACTACTGTAAGTAACAAAATAGTTTGAATCAATTAAGACATTAAACTACAAAAAATCTTTTTTCTTAGTTTCACGCCGTATTATGCATATAGCAGGGTAGACAGAAGGAATTTAGTGTCCAGACACTTTTCTTCGTTTCCCTCAAATTCTTAAACTCAATGCCGCGTTTTGCCTCAACACCAGAACGAGGAAAATGAACATATTAAATATTTACCTAATCGAATCGAACCCACAAACGTCGCGTTTATAGTTACACTTTTCTACTTCCGGTCCGTGACGGCCTCTACAAAATAAATATTCCTCATTACGAATTTCTAAATGAATTTGGAAGTGAAGGAAATATTACAAGAGACTTAACTGGTAAATTTCTTCATAATGGGATACGATATGAAGAATCGTACTTTGACATTAACTTTTTAGCATTTTCAAAGGGTTATTCCACACTTCTAAATAAATATAATTAACTATTTGGACTTATTTGCCAGTCGCGGTGCAGGGGCACAAAGTGTGACTATAAAACCATCTGGTTGTGGGTTCGATCCCCCCTCGAGGAAATGAAATATTTACTAAAATGTATATTTCCATTTCTTCGTTCTGATGTCGAGGCAAAGCGCAGCATTGAGTTCTGCCACTGAAAACGCAATGCCTTCAGAATTCGGCAGAAAGTGGGGAACGGAGTGGACTTAACACTAGGTTCCCTCTGCCTACCACGCTGCGTGCGGGATACAGCGTGAAACTGATTTGATTTATTTGTACTTAAATATTAAATTTATTATTAAAGCACAGTTTATTAAATAGATATTGTAAATACAAATTTAATACATTTCTACACACAACTACCTAGAACGACCGTGTTGCAAGTTCTCGCCGCTTGTTAATTTTACACAGATGTCGTTAGAGGGTGACACTTGGACACGAAACCCTATCATTTTTAACATATTATTATGACATAATAAGGATAATTTGGAGAGAATTAGGAGAGTTTGTGTCCGGGATACTAGAATTATTCGTGTATAACGGGTTGATGTTAAAATGAAGATTTCTGTTTTTTTTTTGTTTTTGAGTAATTTTAAATAATTTATGATTTTTTTTTATTTTTAAAGAATTAGAATACGTTGAGGATTATTTGATAGTCAGACTTTATGGCGTTGGGCCGCGATGGACTATTATTGAATTCTGGAGTCATTGCGTGTCAATTGGCGGAACTCAACGCCGCGTCTTGACACCAGAGCGAAGAAATGGAAATATAATTTTAAATACATATTATTACAATTATTTATTTATTTAAGTATAAAAAATATTTTCTTTACTATTGCTTACTGAAGCTTAGAATTTTTTCTAAATTATATTTTAAAATAATTTATTTGCAAAACAACACTGCTTTAGAGTAAATTCAAACATTTCTATATTATAATTCCTTAATAACTGTAACATTTAATTAATTAATTTGTTTTCTAAGACTCAAAGATAATAAGCGATATAAAGATTAGAAGTCCAGATCCCAGGGTCCCCAGACCTAGGTAGATGTAGGTTAGGCGGCCGTGGGCTATCGGTCTAATAGCAACATTATATATAATTAAATAAAACTAGCAAAATAAAGTTCAAAATCTATACAAAAAAAACCTAAACAAGTTTCATACATACGTACGTACATTCCAATACAATTATCAGTCACGCATTCTTATTTTGGATGTAATTTTTTTCGACACACACACTGTCTACATTAATTTCGAGTTCTTTTTACTCAGTTTTTATCCCAACATAATTAAAGGAGACTCGGTTAGGTGTAAAAACTCCTGAGGTAATGACATTTTAATTGTACGAGTCATTACTGGTAGTCGGTGCGTACACTCAGCCCCGTTTCCTTCGTAGTCTTTCTTCAACTCTTAGTTTCGTATACATAAAGGCTATAATAAATATATGTAATATTGTGGTCGCGGCCGTCTGTACTGTCGCATTCATCCTGTTATTACGAATAATTGCATTACGCTTCGTTACGGAGGAAAAAAAGGTAAGTAGATTTAATTGACACGTTACTCTCTTTGTTCACGCCTAGCACGTGTTTGTTCACACGACGTGCCATGTTTTCACGTAGGAACAGAGCTATGACAGTAATAATAATGTGAATACGTTAGTTTAATGGGTATAGGTAAAAAAAATATATTAAAAAACCAAAAAAATATATAAATTTGGTGCTTTGATTGTATGTAGCCAGAGGCAGACAGCACCTGGTTTTAAGACACTGCGTTTCCGTTCCGTTTCGTGGCGGAACTCAACACCACGCTTTGCCTCGCTACTAAAGCGAGGAAAATGAAGATTAAATATTTCATTACCCCGAGCGGGAATCGAATTATTTTCGCCACTCATCACGCAACATCTTTGAAATTGAGCAAAGATGGGGAAAAGAATGTGTGGACACTAAGTTTCCTTTGTCTATGTCAACTATGGAGGAATAGCTTGAGCTGTTATTTTCTACTTTTTTAAGTAAATGCGTTGTAGACAAGCTTAAATAAGTATAGTACTTGAAAATCATAAATTTGAAAGGAATATACATGTATATTTTGCAGAGGGTACCTACTGTAGATTTTGAAGACTGATTTTCTTTTTAAACGATTAAATAAAAAGGATCGTTTAGTACCGAAGTTTCTATACAAAAATAGCATCATTTTAACACACCAAAGCTATCAAACTTGACGAAACTATAGAAAATCACCAACTCATAAAAAACTAGACGCTACAGAGGTACCCCGTACGGGTACTGTCAGCAAAAAAGAAATTTAATCATGAGAAACAATAATAGCTAAGAAATTAGTTCAGTGTAAGTGCGGGAGCCACGCAACTTAACTTTTGTTGTTACTTTTTGAATACCATCACACACGGCCATTACTTAAAAATGAACTATAATTCAATATAATATACTTTAAATTCCAGTAGCGTTCACGAGTTTTGGCTGTTGTTGAGACTGGTATGGCTATCAATTATACCGACAGTATATGAGAGTGCATTGTAATCGAACAGTAGCTTTCGTTCGGTCAATCCTATTGAAAATTAAAGAACTGATATAATTTGAGATCAAATAGTAATGTGAAAGCGTGAACTGTAACGTCAAAACAAGTTTGTAATTGATTTTTTAATAGATTGTCTTGATCGTGGTTCAGCACTACACTAGAATTTTGTTTTTTTTTCTTTTTGTTTTCAAAGACAAATTATCACAACGATTGAGCCGAGATTGTAATTTAGATCTCATTATAAAATATAGTAATTGGAAAGTATATAAAATATAATCACTGACTTTTCGAGTAACTATCGTTTAATAAAAATCAGCTTCACGCTGTATCCCTGCAGGCTGCTCCCTGCAGCTCACAGCAGGGTAGCAGAGAGAACCTAGTGTTAAGACATTCCGTTCCCCACTTTCCGCCGAGTTCTGCAGGCATTGCGTGTTCAGTGGCGGAACTCGACGCCGCGCTTAAAACTAACTAACTAACTATCGTTTAAAATGTCTCATAATTACTATCTAGCTAGCATTTAAAGAATCGTTATATCATATCGAGACAAAACGTTACATTTTAATTAAATCGACATTATTACATCACTACCTGTCTGACATTAACACGTCACTAGTGGAGATGATAATGGCGGAGCCGTGCCCCAGTTAATTGCTTTAATGACTTCCTGTGTCAAAATAACAAAAGAACTCTGAGTTTATAATACATGCAGTGGCAGTACTTGAATGACTGAGTCTACAACAACTGAGTTTAATAATGTATTTGAGTAGAAAGCAATTTTTGTTAAGATTTTTTATAGCTTCACGCTTTATCCCGCACCTAGTAGAATAGAGAGATGGAACCTAATGTTAAGATACTCCGTTCCTGATTAAGAAGAGAATTCCGTTCTCCACTTTTCGCCGAATTTCGGAGGCGAGTGGCGGAAACTAGAAATTGGAGCGCAATATTGAAAATATTAAATATTACGTTAAAATATTAAAATTCGTTAAGATTAATATTTCAAATCGTCTTATGCGAGTTTGTAATAAAAAGTAGACATTACAAAGAACAAAGAAAGTATTCTATGATAGTGAAAGTTCTAGATGGCTGTTATTAATGTTTATATTTAGGTTTAGAAAACGTTTTTTTTCTTTTTAATCATTTTTATATATTATGGCAGCGCCTTTTTAAGATGTAAATCCAATAGTTCTTCAAGGATATTAGTAGGCAACCGGGCATTAATGCAATTAATTCTTCAATTCTCGCTAAATTTTAAAGTCATTGAGTGATGTGCCGGGACCCGACGCCGTGCTTAGTTTTTGCGATTGGACATCGTACCCCAACCGTCGCGTTTATAGTTAAACGCTGTTAAACGCCACTGCGCGACGACGGCTTCAATTATATACAGATTCAGAAAAAGAAAAAAAAAGGAAAGATCATGTCACAATATTAATGTAGTTATTAGGCCAGATTACTTTTTTTATTTTTAAAGGAAAGAAAAATACCTATAATATATTATTTTATAAAAAATTATACGTTGTCTAAATAAGTATATTACTTTTTTTTATTTCGTTTTCTATCTATAATTTGTAGAAAAATTATATTCATAATAAGACATAAAATTAGTATTATTATCTTTATTTTGTGGTTTCAGGTCAAAACCGACCGTCGTATATGTGCCGAAAATGTTCACAAGAGAAACAGAAATATAATTTGCTTGTGATTTGCGCTTTTGAAAGTGCACGTCACACGGCTTGTCATCGTACATCGTGTATAATTAAAGGTATATTATAGAATATAAGAAATTATTTCATTACGAACTTCCAGACAAAATAATTACAGATTTACTTGTTGGGTTCCTTTAAAATATTAATTGTGATATATTATGTATGTAGATTTTGCACAGTGTGGTATAAAATGTGAAATTTATTTTTAATTTATTTTATATATGTAAATTATATTTTTATTCTGCGATTCAGCACTAGCAAGGCTCACCTTGCGCGGCGTTGTGATCCACCATTCCACGCAAGGTGAGCCAATATTAGTTCCATCTTGTCGATAGAGGCCAGTCGTGGCTCAGGGGCACAAAGTTTGTCTGTAAAATCGACTGGTTGTGGATTCGATCCCCACTCTAGGAATAAAATATCTATTTACATTTATGTTTTCATTTCTTCGCTTGCGCGCGGCGTTGAGTCCCGCCACTCAACACGCTATGCCACCAGAACTCGGAAAGTGGGGAACGCAATGTTTTAACACTAAGTTTCCTCTGCCTATTCTATTGTGGGCGGGTTACAGCGTGAAGCTGATTTAATTTATCGGTTATTGGCTGTGGTGACGATTATCACAACAATATATAAAATTTATAATACTCACACAAAATTGATGTTACACATATCTTCGTACAACATTTCTAAGATATTTTTTGAGCATCAAGCTGTACCCTACACTCAGCAGAGTATGCAAAAGAAGCTGGGAACTTAGTTTTACGACCCTCGGTCCTCATTAAGGCACGTCCGTTTCCCATTTTCCGCCAATTTCTCGAAGCATTGCACGTTGAGTTACGGAATTAGGCGAGAAAAAAAATAATAATATTTCATTCCCCTGAGTGGAAATCGAATACACAACCGTCGCGTACACACAGTCACACGTTTGTACCCCTGCACCACGACGGCCCCAGATCGAACGGACATCTAAGAAGCTGCTCGAATACAAAAATATAATAACAACTAGCTAGTACCTACCATGTTTTTAGGCCCGTCGTGGCGCAGCGGCACGAGGTGTGACTGTAAAACCGACTGGTTGTGGGTTCGAGGAGATGAAATATTTACTTAAATTTATATTTCCATTTCTTCGCTCTGGCGTTGAGGTTAAGCGCGGCGTTGAGTTCTGCCACTCAACACGCAATGCCTCCAGAATTCGGTAAAAATGGGGAACGAAGTGTCTTAATACTAGGTTCCCTCTGCCTACCCTGCTGTGTGCGGAATACAGCGTGAAGCTGGAAAAAAACTAGCTAGTACTTACTACTTTAAAATACCTTCAAATTACAGCGTAGTTTAAATAAGTCTTATTAAATACCAAGTTTCAATCGCACTCCTCTATGGAACACGTGTGTTAGCTAAACAAAGTAATTAATTCCTTTGATTGAACTCACAAGGTCAGAGCACGTGCGATTTTAAAAGCCTTTTGTTTGTAATCTTTTGTGTATACTTTCGTAAGTATTAAGATATTATTGAAATTAATGAGGATAAATAATATATCTATTCAAGGTTTTAGAATAAAATAATTGTAGAGACCATAGTAGCGCAGTGGAAGAGTGTCTGATTGTGAACATATTGGTTGTAAGTTTGATTTTGGGTGAAAGGATTGTTTGTTTGGATTTAGTTAATTTTGTAGACGAAAAGACGTGGCGTGGGGTTTGGCTTCTATACACAATGGAATGACCCAGAACTGTGCATAATATTACGTTAGTTGGTATGTTAAAAGTACTACTTCCTTACTGAAAGTATAATAATATTTTTTTATGATTTTTTTAAGGAACAGCAGGGACACTAGCGGCTGTAAGCGCAAGCGTGGCATTAATTTGTCATTGTCCCAAAAATTGGGCAGAAAGGAGGTACGTAGGTGTTTTGATGCTAGGTTCCCAGTTTCTCACTGCGTTTGCTATGTGCTGGATGCTTACTGACTGCATAATATGATTAAAAGTTAGTAATGTATAGCTTTAATAGAAATTTTGCGTATTATTGTAAAATAGTACGTAGTAATATGATGTTAAATTATATCATTTTATTTATCAGGGAACCACGTATATCCCTAACCACGGACAGCTGTTAAGTGCTCAAAACGTCGGGTTTCCTCAAATTTATTATATTTTTTATCTGAATATCAAAACATACGCGATTAATTCGGTTGAAATAGTCGAGAAAACCCAAAAGTCTTATTAGTGATTTAAATACTGAAAGACTGATAGATTAAGACCAAATCAACAGGAGTCGTTGATACGTCGTTTTATTTGTGAGAAAGGGGGTTCAAATCTACAATGTAACACAGTAGATACATAGATTTTTACTTTCATTTATACCACTGTGGTGAAGCAGAACACTAGCCATTTATAACATATCATAAACTAAACCAGCCATTTATAGAAAAACTAGCCATTTATAAAATATCATACACATATCATCGCTTTAGTGGTGTAAAGACGAGATAACTACAATAATATATATATTTTAATTCTCTTTTACCAAAGCAATTGCCCGACTAAATTCAATTGCAAATATAATTAAAACATTTAGAGAAACCATATAAAAAGCGAATTAATAATTTTATGTATTCATACAAAAAAAAATTACACGAACAACAAACCGACAGAACAATAACAAAATGGTTTTAATATACACACAAAATGATTATTTTACGTTTCGATTGGCTGTAATTACAAGAATTCCGTCATTATCTTAATTACAGTTTTGTCGGTAACCCGGCCCGTGAAATGAGGCACCACGTTACATACAATAAGTACTGATTGCATATACAATAAAACGCGCACGGATGCTATCTACTTAAGTTTCATTATAACATAACAGACACTTAACGCCAATTATATAAAAACAATGTTTTTTTTTCGGTTGGGAAATTAAATTTTTACCTTTATTCCATTGTGATAAGGGTCATTTGATATTAAAATTCGTGAAGAATTGTTGTTGAGATGACTAGAGAAAGGGGGAAGGCGCGTTTCTTGATAAATTACAATAGAATTTTAATGTTCTAAACGATTTGATAATGCTTTTATAATTTGTTTACTTTATTGTCTATTTTGCATTTTATTGTATTTAATTAAGAATATTTTTATGCTCGAGAGGTTTTTTACCGTTCAACGATGAATAAGATAGCGATCAAAATGTAAAAATGGGTTGTAAATTGTATAATATACATAGATGTTTCTGTTTTTCTGTCTGTATAATTAAGATAATCCACTATGTTAAATTAAATTGCCGTTTAAATTGATGAAAGCTACCACCAATTTGAGAATTTATAATAATTTATATATAAAAACCGTATTAAAAATTAAATTTACTTTATATAAATTAAATTTCTTATGGGAAATGTTTCTAATGTAAATTTTTAGTTCTATTAAAAACTATTTAAGCATATGTATTTTAATCATGTCAAAAATATTTTATAAAATAAAATCAATTTTTTATCGACCTCCGTTTTTTCGTTGCTTCACTTTATGGTATCCCATCCATAGCAGGGTAGGCTGAAAGAACCTGGGAACCTAATATTAAGACAATCCGTTACCATTAATACCCTTCCGTTTCCTACTTTCTGCCTAATATTCGAGGCATTGCCTGTATGAGTGACGGAACTCAACACAGCTTTGGCTCGTTACCAGAAAAACGAAATGAAAATAACAAATATTTAATTCCTCCAAATGTGAATCGAATCCACAACCATCGCGTTAATAACAATACAAATGAACATATTCCATAAGATTTTTGTAATATAATTTACATTTGTTGTATGAATAACAAGGATATCGCTTGTAAACACGCCCACACAATCTGGAAGGTTTAATTGAGGCTTTTAATCCCATACAAAACACCTAATTGTAGCTCCAAGTGTGTACTGTAAGGGTTAACTAGCACGAAGATATACTGAAACTGACTATTTTCTTTGTTTTATAAGACTATTTCTTATTTAGTATTTATTTTAAACTAAAAGGAGGTATTTATCGATTTTGTAATAGAGTAATATTGAACAAAAAATCTAATTGGAAATATAATTAAGTGAAGAGTGGGTGGCTTAGCACTAGGTTCTCTATGATACAGCTTGAAGTTGTAAAAAATTAGGCTGAGAAATTTTACATAGTTTGTTTATTATTATTATGAATATTTCATAATACATTATTACAAAATGTTTGTTATTTGGGCGTAATTGATCATTCAAGTAAAAAGGAAATAGAGGAAGGGAGGAAGGAGGGAAAGAGTTGAAAATATATTATTAAATATTGGTAATTTTTTTTCAGTATGTCTTAAAATGATTGATCTCTTATTATATAATTTATATTTCCATTTCTTCGCTCTGGTGTCGAAGTTAAGCGCGGCGTTGAGTTCTGCCACTCAACACGCAATGCCTCCAGAATTCGGCAGAAAGTGGGGAACGGAGTGTCTTAACACTAGGTTCCCTCTGCCTACCCTGCTGTGTGCGGGATACAGGGTGAAGCTAATTTAATTTTTTTTATATTATTTTTATTTTTTTATTAGAATAATATGTTTTTTTATTAGATAAATATTAGATTAATATACTAGTTTTTTATTTAAAAAAAATATTTTGTTTCTTAATCCTTGTATAACTTACAAACTTTTTAGACAACCAAACCAAAATAAATCAAATCATTTAATATAAAAATTAAAAGGCAACATCTACCAATATCGGAAACACTGAAAAAAAAATGCATAAATAAATTTTAACTTTAATATTTTTTTGTCTCACCTAGTGACCACAACTCTATGTTCATTTGTATCTCTGTTCCTCCACATTCTAGCCCTCCGGTAAATTGTGTATGACCGCAAGTACACGTATAATATTAATTGTTGTATGTAAAGAGGTGTTTTAATGTTGTTCATACATGCTTACATGTAATAAAGAAAAGAGTACTATTAATTTATTTATAAAAAATGGTGGTGCCTCATTATCCGCCATGTTTTGGAGGCATTGCGTGTTGAGTGGCAGAACTCAACGCCGCGCTTTGCCTCGATACCAGAGCGAAGAAATGGAAATATAAGTAAAATAAGTAAATAAGTAAGTAAATATTTCATCACCTTGAGTGGGGATCGAACCCACAACCAGTCAGTTTTACAATCACACTTTGTGCCTATTAAGTCTATTAGTCCTTCAGTCTATTAGTCCTTTTCTTCTACTGTATAAATAATAAGAGAAAAGAAATGAAAAACGATAAGAGAGAGAGAGAGAGAGAAAAAAAAAAAAAAAAATCAATATTTTTTTAGTCATGACGCTAGATTTTGGCAAGTCATAAGAACGTAATAAAAATATTTAATACTTTTAACACTTTTTCCTTTTTTCAAAGACATGATTTGTTACGGAACAAGGATCTGCGAACTGAGGAAATGGAATTTTATTATTAATATAAAACATTATTTCAATAAGAAATCGAATAATGACGTTTCTAGGTACTTCTCAACATCATAGAGATATTTTATAAATTTACTTAAAAGTCCTTTCATCTTAAAATATATATAAAATTTTCAAATTAAATTTTATTTCCTGGAAGATGGAACGATTATGCAATTCCTTTGTCTCCTGCACTTGGAAAAAAAATACAAAGCAAATAAAGTATATCTAATATTAATATTTGATATATTCTATTTGCTCTGTACTTTGCTATAAATTAAAAATTTATAAAAATGTATTTCTATCTATAACTTTCTATAATAATAATAAAAAAAAATTGTTAAATTTTACAACAAAATATAATAAAAATCATTAAAATTATATTTTACTGTTGTTACAAAAACCATTGCTTTCATAACAAGGTTCAAATTAATCTCCAATTACCAGTGCCTTGTATTGTTAGAATATAAAAGAAATACTTAGTTGTTGCGGTATTGTATTATTATTTTTTTTAATTAGAGTTATTATCTGCGGTTTGGGACGAATGGCGACTATCCCTTTGTTGAGTAATAATATAATAACATGATTTTTATAATAACTACGAACATTTGGCAGTACTCAAGTTTTGAACGCTCGAAATGTTTGTGCATACACGCATAGCAAGATTATTAAAAAGACGCTGTTTATATATAAACTTCACAATATTTTATAAATCACTTCTATATCATCATCTTCTATAAATCACTCAGACACAAAATTGATTGTCCAGGTTCACTCTTACCGTGTAGCCGGTAGACAGAAGGAATCTAGTGTTAAGACACTCCATTCCCCACAATTGTAATTTTAATTGTTTTACCCCAAAACTGGTACCTGTAAAGTTTAATTATTTTAATTTTATAAATCATTACATATTACTTAAAAAAAAACAAAACAATTGATTCTAGTAATTACAACACAAACAACAAACGAATATTTGATAATCTGCAAAATATCCACAATCATTTCTCTATTTATCACTATTTCCGTTTTATTGCATTGAAAATGTTACATTTGAACGTGATAGACAACGTGTACCCCGTCATTAAACAAAATAAACATCGCCCATGCCATATCTAACCCTCTATCGCGGGGGCGGGGCCTTAATGACTGCTAATGAGAGTTTTTATTATTTTACAGTTGTAAAATAATTTCTTATACGGCGCCTCTTTATACCTAGATAAACATCGAAACTCGCTTCACACCTCGATCTGATAATCGAATTAATGCTCTCGTACTATTTCACGCCGTATTATTGCTTTTTGTGTGGTTAATATCAGGCTTTACAGCGTAATTTCGGGTTTTCAGATATATATTCCGATTGAAGTGATCTGGATTTTTGTGGTGATTGTTATTACCCTGTAACATGGTAAAACATACACAAAAGATTAAATTTACTTTTTTTTATTGAATATATTTGAGCAATCAAATTTTAGGACGTCATTATAAGTTTTTACTGTTAAGTTATAATGGACGAATATTTTTAAATCGTTTAATTTAAAATATAAAATTTAACACCTCCTATTAAATTTGAGCTAAAATAAGCAATAATATAATAAAAGAAACACCATAAATGTTACAGTTACTTTTACCTATATATCCCTTTAATGTGTAATTGTATATGGATACCATAAACTGTAATAATGATGTTACGTTTAAAGATATAAACCAGCCAAAGTCGTGAGTTAACTATATATTTATAATCAAACATCCTGCAGGTACCAGAACGAAACAATCAGCACTGGCGATCGCAAGATCATGGAACTAGATAACCCACCCTAAGTCCAAATAACGTAAATATTAAACAAAATGGAGCATAATGAACGACTCCTTAATTCGACCTCTTTATCTTTTGTTACTTCGAGTGTTGAAGTTTCTTAATAATATATAATTTTCCAACCTTAATTTCCGAAATTTGGCCCACATTGCCTATTTAGGGTTATGTTATTAAGGTGAGTTCTTATTATATACATTTTTTTCTTGTTAATATTTCAGAATATGGTTCTGCTTAAGACTTAGCCTACCACTTCTTTGTTCTTATTTTTTATTAATTTTAACGCAAACATGACCAGGGCAGATTATTTTTAATATATATTTATTTATTATTTTTACTGCTACCAATTTTACAACAAACGCTACAATACTTACAAAAATATTGTAACAAACGACTCTTATAATACAAACTGTGAACTAATCATTAGTATGTAGTTCGCACTGAGCATTCGAAAGATGTCAGTAACGATTAATACCGCATTACATTAACAAAAACCTGATAGATCCCAAATAAAAGTGACAGATATAAGGCGTCGAAAAGCTGCGCACACGCACGGCTGCTCGCCGAAATCTAAATATAAAGAGTATTTACTTTGGGCTATCGAGAGCGCGTAATTAATACAATCTTTGTTAGAGGGTAATTTGCCAGAGCTAATGCCGGCGTGTGTAATCTTCAAAGGGGATTTAGAAACATGCGTTCTATTCTATTTTGGTCGTGTTCTGAAACAGAGAAATATTTACAATCTCTCTGGAACACTTCGGCGCATCCGACGATCGTTACGCGTGATCGCGAACGCATCGATATTGTGAGTCAGGCGAGTTTTAACGTGCAGGATGAAGATGCATTCATTAATGATGATGGTGGCTTGCATTCTCGCATTAGTGCCTCGCAAATTCAATGCCGTAATTCATCTTAAACGGATTTAAATATTAATTTACCGTTTCGGTGACGCAGATATATAATTTATATAAATGCTCTTTAATCTTTACATTAATATTTATTATAAAGTAAATGTAAGATTATTTTTGTGTTAAATTTAAGATGGAGACAGAATAAAATAGTAATACCCGAAAGCACACAAATCTTTTATCACAACGTTATTGTTGATGATGAACAGTTTACATCGGCTTTATATGAGGTAATATTGGCGTCGATTTCAACACTCAATTTGTCATACTTACTGGCGCCTTTACTGCAAAACAAATTAAAATAGAAGCCAATATAACATTTTTAAAATTATTCTAGGTCAAACGTTTTTTTTTGTCATTTCCAGCTGCCTACACAAGAAGTAATTAAAAACTAAAATAAACAGAGCGCTTACAATCGTAAAAAAGAATATCTTAGTCGACTATAAATGAGTACAGATGAACGTAGAAGCAATAAAACTCAAATCACAGAAATAAATCTTATGACTATTCGAAAGCATAGGTGAGAAGATTTGGACGTTTTTATAGTAATATCTGACGCGATACCTCGCTGGAATGCCATTAAACGGATATTTTAGCCTAGTGCCATGCAATATAAAATTATTAAGAACCGAATAAAGTATCTATTATTATGAAATGTATAGAAATAAAAATATTGGTATTTGCAATAAATATCTAACTGAATGATGAAGAAACAAATAATGTTTATTGAATTGGCTGCACGGAAGATTACTACATAAATTTAGTGGGGAATGAATTGGCTTAAAATGCTTGGGAGATACGTAAATGAAGTTATAGCAGTGTCAGTACTAGGTTTTACTACAAGGTTATTATTAAAAAAAACTTAAGTTATTTAGGTATATATCAAAAATTTCCATATATATTTAATATTTTTTTTATAATACATGCTTGATAATATGTCACCAAAAAAAAAATTGCCATAACATTTTGTACATATCGTTCCAAGGAATTACGTATAATTATATTACTCAGTGAAACATTTTTCATTCCTTCAACTCTGCGTATCACTTAGGATCTTCAGTTTTATGTCTAAACCTAAACCATTGAGAGGGTCATATCAATGTTTTCCAAAGTATTGCAATAAAAATTGGTCCAGATTCCACATCGAAAATAAGACGTTTTTTGGTCGTCTGCCAAGTTCATTATGAGCGTTCACGAAATTTCACATTTGAATTATTTTACTGTCTGACTTATGGCCGTTACTTAAATATTTGGTAAACAGGAAAAATATAGTTCTGATCGATCAAATTTAATGTTGCGCCGAAATAGCATCTATAAGTAGATCGCATATAACTGCCGATTTTTACTGTTTTGGAATTACATAACATATTCTTTGTTCGTTTTAGGTGTTCTACAAACTTGGATTAGGGATTTTTTTTATTCACGCATCTAGCAGAGTAAGCAAAGGGAGCTTAGTGCTAACAGTCTCCGTTTCCCATTTTCTGTTGAATTCTGAAAGCATTACGTACGTTGCGTGGTGCAACTCAACGCCGCGCTGTCCCACGACACTAGAGCCAAGAAAACAAAAATAATAAATATTTTAATTACCTCGACTGGCAATCGAACTAACAACCTGTCGCCTTCACCCCTGCACCACGCCTGGCTTCTGGATTATAGATGTTACAAAATAAGCAATCAAATGATATGAATCACGAGTCTAATTATCGACCGCTTACATTACGGTCAACAAAGCACTGGACATTGCATAATACCAGCCATATGCAATCTAACAATAGAATGGAGTATTAGGCATGAATCATCTCCAACTGATCCATGCGCCGAAGATTATCGAACTAGAACACTAACACTCGCTGGATGCATTAAAACGTACGTGAATCTAATTTACGCCCGCAAATAATCTTGACGTTGCTAATATTAATAAAATTGAAGTTGATGCATCAAATGAAATTAAATTTGTTGCTGATAAGTTTCAAAGTGTTAAGGTAATATATTGTCGGGCGTTTCTTCCACCTCTAGTTATTTATAGAGGACCATTATTTATAGAGGACCATATGTCAGAACTATCCTTCTGGTTAAGTCCAAACTATATTTGCAATTGAATCGTATTTTTGTTGAAGGTGTTTCTATAGCTATAAGCTAGTTGGTATTACCCACATTACAACAGTAGCAACAAACACATTGACAAGTGTTTACACGTTCACAATTAGATCATCCATTGATGTATGGTGAATCAGTACGTCAGTGAGCAAAGAGTAAGATTGAGAAGTAACGCGGGTGATCTGGTATTGATTAGTGATGTGGATCAATGGTAATTGGAAAATTGAATTTCTTGTAAATAAATTAATAATAATAATAATTAATATGATAATTTCGTTTACATAAATATTTCTCCTTCACTATCATCTGCCCCTGTATTTTGGTTTGCCTATCATTGTTTTTGTTATTTCTAAATATAAATAATATATAATTTCAAAAAATTATATTTTTTTTTATATAAATGATCTGAATTTGTCAATGTGTTATAAATAAAAACAAAATTAAATTCTTAGTTTTGTTCATCACTTGCATTCTGCTCTTAATTATTTTTCTACATAAATTAATAATTTTATAACCCAAATATTATTATCTACAACAATATTAACATATCTTATCCAAAGATCTACATATATAAAGATTTATAAGACACGCGGATATCCCACACAACACTAGCACTGATTAGCGCACAACAAAATGTGAGTGTACGTTGTTATGAATAAACCTGCGTGTGTGTGTGTGTAGCGGCGCATTAAGTATGCTTTGGATTTTATTATTTAATGATTCATCTTAGGGATGTAGAAATAGTCAGGAATGCTTGCGCCGTTCGCGTTGAAAAGCCAGTAATAATAGAATATTGGCACATCTGCCCCACAGTATAAGTTTTAATGTTATTACTCTTCTGCTGTATGATATCTCGTTCCAGATGTATTTTAAGAGTGTTTTATATTTTTTAATTGTGATCTGTGGATTTTTTTTTTCTATTTTAACTTTTTTACAGCTTCTCATAACGACCACCTGAATGATGACAGAATTAATATTGTTTATGAAATTATATTTGACTGAATCGTGTGATAAATTTTGAATGTGGCTGTTACAATATTCTTAGATTTTATTATAGTGTTACATTACGCTTCCTCTCTGATATAAAATTTGTAATACATAAGAAAGTTTATATCAACTGAATAAAATTCTCGTTTAATATTGTCTTTGCTTTGGATAATTTAATATCTGTATCTTCTACAAAAGTGGTGTGTCAATAGAAACAAAAGTTTTCCTACACTTATGGCGACTAAGAACAAATGACTTAAATTATTTTATAAGATTAGAAACCAACAATAAATAAGAAAATAGCGTCACTCTTTGTAATATGAATTATGAAGAAACACAATGATCGTTTCGTAACACCAACACGAAAATGCTTTAATCTGAAATTAACGTGTACCACCACCATTGTATGATGACCCATCAGATCCTACTCAAGTATGGAAGTGGGTTGAACTTAACAAAATTTGGGGGCTCATGATATCTTGGACAATGTGGACTAATCTGACGCCATTAGTATAGATCATTAAATATGAATTATAAAATATAATAGTAAGCACAAGAAAGGCAATCACGCCGACCATTATTAGATTAAATATCTCACAGTTCCGTCAGCGTAATTGTATTTTACTTACGGGTCTCTATCGTATTTTAATACGATACGTGTATAGTATTTTTATTTCAACTTTATATATTGGGTTAGGCAGAGAAAACTTAGTGTACTAAAACACTACATTTACTCCTTTTTGTCCAATTTTTGAGACATTGTGTGTTGAGTAGTCGAGCTTTAATATACTGGATAGTAAAAATAACTTTAATTGAAAATGATCTTTCTCTTGTAGCTCCTCTGGTGTTACACGGGGTCGTGGGTGGCGGTGATCACTTACCATCAGGTAACCCGTACTCTCGTTTGCCTTATCTTTTTCCATAAAAAAAAACTTAAAATATACCATATCTGTGTTTCAAGATATACATCATAAATCGATAAATTGCATTATTATTGTAGTATTATTGAAATATTAAACAAATTTCCTTACTTGTACTTTAATAAAAACATTTATTACTATACTCAACCTAAAGTACTTAAAAAAATCGAATAATATATTTCTATTCAAATTGGGCTAAGCGGACTAAAATTTGTTGTAAATAATGTCCTAGCAAAACCAGTAAACAATAGTAAACTGGAACTGAAATGACTAGCTTGTTCAATCAAAGTATGGTAAAAGTCACTAAAATAATTATGTTAAATTTATATACAAATTTTAAAGTACAATTTTTTTTTTACTTACCATATCCTAAGAGAAGTGTGAAGCGATCAGCAATCAAGTCCTGTAAGAACAAAGAACATAGTGTTGAAAAATATTTAGAATCGTATAAAAAAAATAAACGTAGCGCGATTTGAACCCATGTCTCTTACAAGCTATTGAACACATTAATTATTTTAATTTAAGATCTAAAATGTAAAACAAACTTAAAACATATTTTAGGCTGGTCAAGATCGCTGATCTTGACCAGCCTAAAATAGCTAGCTAGCTGATCATTTTTTGTTGTTAAGATCAAATAAATCAGCTTCACGCTGTATCCCGCACACAGTAGAGTAGGCAGAGGGAACCTAGTGTTATTACACACCGTTCCCCACTTACCGCTGAGTTATGGAGGCATTGCGTGTTGATTGGCGGAGCTCAATGCCGCGCATTGCGTATTTATCTCCTCGAGTAGGGATGGAACCCACAACCAGTCGATATTACAGTCACACTCTGTGCCCCTGCACCAAGACTGGCGTTAAAGAGTTTTTTTGCTCTTTTTCCTAATAATGTGAGTATCATAGCAGAATTTGAGAGTATGGGCAGAAAATTGAGTTTAATAAAATGGAATAAATACCAGGATGTAATACCAGAAAATTAATTTTTTTTACCAGAAGTCGTGATATTTCACATTAAATACAGTACTTTAACACAGGTATTTGTGCTTCCAATGCGGAAAAAAAAACATTTCCCAAGCGGAGATCTAACTCCCAATCATGGCTTTAACATCAGACCCTGTCTCCCTGTACCACGACGGCCTCAAAAAAAATTATTAAATATTTTTAATCAACTTTCACGTATGCATAAGTCAAATTTCGTTCTAAGTTCAAAGTAAAACATATTTTCTAGTTGACAAATTTATCAATATAATAATTGCTTCGTTTAGAGTCAACAACGATAATATCTGAAATGATGGATTGTAATAAATAATGTAACGCGAGGACAGTATTAAGGAAATCAGGTTGAAATACCAGGTTTAAATATCAGTTTTAATATAGTATTGCTTAAACGTAGTTTTTATTAATCTATTATATATAATATATATAAAACTTGTTTGTCTGTTATTTCAAAATAATTATATTTTTAAAGTACACATTACTATTTACACGAACTAAAACACAAATCTACGGCTTATTATATTTTTTTTGTAAATTAATAAAGCTTCTTTTTATCACATATCGCGGGATCGGAATCGGTTTCACAGAAAAACCACCTAAATAGACATTTTACAACGGAACAAGGGAAGCCGCCAGTTAATTAAATATAAAATAAAATGTTATTTTAATTTTAACTGCAACGATATCGTTGCGCATTCCAAACTTATTTCTATTATGTCAAGAGTCGTCAGTTCAATATTAGGATGTCTGTAAAATAATTTATGGAATTTTCGTTTTACCGATTTGCTTGGACATAGTGTGGCTTTACCAGGCTTTGCGGTGACACTACACTTTTTTCACTTCACACTGTACACATAGTTGGGTAGACAGAAGAAACTTAATGTTAAAACACTCTGCTCCCCATTTTTTACTGAATTCTGGAGGCATTGCATATTGAGTGGCGGAACTCAACACAGACTATTGCCTCGACACCATAGCGAAGACATGAAAATATAAAATAATTGATTTCCCCGAGTGGGAATCGAACTCACAACATATCACGCTTACAGTCACACGTTAATGCCTCTGCGCCACGATTGGCCTCAATTTACAATTTCACTATTAATCATAATTAAGTTATTAAGTGAGAGAAGTGTGAAATTAAAAATATACTTAATGCTGAAACTTTCTATGTAATAAATAATAAATTTAATTGTATTCACTGTATTTAGGGTATATTCTTATTGTTAGTCATTTTTATTATGATGTTTATGAAAATATGTTTTAAGTAAATAATTATATTTGCTTAAAACATATTTAGCTTAAAAGCTGCTATTTTTATCTTGTTAGCAGAGCAGGAAAATGACAATGATAAATTTTCCCGAGTAGGAATCGAATCTACCGTCATCGTATTTAGCCAGACCAGACATATGCTGTGCCACTATGCCACGACGACCACATTATTTTTATTTATAAATTATTAATGTTACACGTGTACGTGGAGTGGTGGAAATCAACGCCAAAATTTGTATGGTAACCAGAGCGAAGAAATGAAAATATTAAATAAATCGTTCCCCAAGTGGGAATCGAGCCCACAATCATCCTTCACCTTTACCACTCTTTTATGCCTCTGTCACTCTTTTATATTTATTTACATGTATTTTAGAAATATTGCGGATTGAGTGGGAAAACTTAATGCAGCATTTTTGTTAAAGAAACTGAGAAATGTATATATTATTGACAACGTAATTTAGATAAAATTGCAGTCACCATAGATAGGAACCACGTCTCAAATTCGTCCATTAAAGGAGTCATAAAAAATATAGAGATATTTTAATTTTTAATTTATTATACAAAAAAGAACTACGAAAATGTTATTCATATAATAAAATATCGCCAGCAACGATTTTCTTCATTAATGACATAATACACAGTAAGTATACCCGTTGTACAATCAGTACGCATCATTAGCTACGGTTTAATCCGTTTTGGGCAACGGAATTATCAGATTCCGTCACACTTGGAACTAAGTATTTGAACTCCTAATGAGTTTTAGTAACGCAATAAAGTCACTCCGTATAATGAAGTAAGTTTATTGTTTGTGAAAATATTTATGATGTATGGATGTAGCTGGTGAGGTCAGTTGTGGCGCAGTGGCGCAAGGTCGAACAAAGTCGAAGCCAACAAGGTTCGATGCCCGATCCAGGCAATTAAATATTGAATATTTTCATTTCTTCGCTCTGGTGTCGAGGCAAAACGTGTGGCTTAGAGTTCCGCTATTCAACATGCAATGCCTCCAGACATCAACGCTGGGCTTAGTTTGGAGTGTCTTACCGTAGAGTGTCTTACCACTAGGTTCCCTCTGCCTAACCTGCTACATGTAGAATACAGCGTAAAGCTGAAAAAAATGTAGCTGTATGTATCATGAATGATTCTTAGCATATTCTGTGAAAGTATAGTATAATACTTATCTTCTTTAGTTTATTGTAAAATAAGTAAGCAACAAATATAATATTATTAATTTAAGAAGCGTATACATGGTGATTAAAGTGATGTAAGTCCGACAACTTGTGAGTTCGCTTCCCACTACAAAGAAATAAAATATTTAATATTTTCATTTCCTCGCTCTTGTGGGGCAAAGCGCGGCGTTGAGTTCCGACACTCGATACGCAATACCTCCTAAACAACAAAAAAAAAACGACTTCATTACTAAAATTATTATTAAAACTAGATGTATATTTAACTTATTTTACCACTAACTAGCTTTATTATTATTAAAACTATTATTAAACTCTACTTACACCTCTAATTTCTCATTCTTATCTGTAAAATTGAAAATCTTTAATACATATACCAAAACAAAATCACATACTTTAGCTATATATATATAAAGTTTGTCTAATCGTACCGAGTTATTCACAATAAATGGCAGTCCGTTCGTCATACGCACCTCCTTGTATTTCCGACAACACATCGTACTGTAATACATTATAAATTAGGGACAAGAGCTTAGCGCGATCAGATGCTGTGTTAATTTCGTATATTATTCTTGTGTCAAATTAATGAAACTCAGTTGTATGTATGCATTGTTTTTTATTTGTTTGTTTGTATAATGTTCTAACGGCAGTTTGTGATTTTTTTTGTCTTTGTTTACTAATCTCCAACAGTTTCTGTGCTAAGAGTGCAATAAAACTTTTAAAATGTCATAAATATTTAATAAATAGCATTCTCTATTGCCAAATTAAAAATCAGCTTCACGCTGTATCCCGTACATAGCAGCATAGGCAGCGGGAACCTAGTGTTAAGATACTCCGTTCCGCATTTTCCGCCGAATTCTGGAGGCATTGCATGTTGAGTTTGTGTTGTGAAAATAAGCGCACTTGGACAATTTCCAAGAGGCGCAGGTTCAAATCCCGCTACTTTAAATTTTTTATACGTCTTTAAAACAACTAGCGTATTTAAATTTGTATTTATTTCTTTCTCTTTATACTTCTATCCTATTAGAGTCAAGGAACAATCTACAAAGTAAATATAACTGTGAATTGTATTAGAATTAACTACCTTCGGCTTACTTCATCTACGGTTTCATTGTGTTGTAATTCAATAAACAAAATATTATTAAATTAAATTAATAAATTATACTTGTTTTACGTCTTGGCCCACAACACAACTGACAGTAAACCCAAACCAAACACGACTATAGTCGTGGGTTCGATTCTCACTCGAAGAAACGAATTATTTAGTATTGGTTATGTCCTCGTTCTAGTAACAACACAAATCAGTATCTTATTATTTTAAAATGATATTGAACTACGCTATAGAATAGCTCAATCAAGGTTAGTTCTTACATACTTATATAAAAATAATAATTACTATAATAATTATTATTAATAATATTTTCAATAAAAAATAAGAAAACGATACAATGTTAAATGCGATCAGTTTATCATTCATACTTCCGACAAGACTGACGCTGTGTAATTCATTAAGGAGGCACGACCTCGCATGGTTACCTTCTCTTCATATTATCTCAGAATGTTTGTTTCGTTAGAAATGGCAAATGTAGCGTGTGGTGTGAAATATACTAATATTGTTATATTTCAGATATTTTCTAAGTAATAAGTAATATAAATATATTTTTTATGGTATAAATATTGTAAAAATATCTTCTTCTTATATCTTAACATTATAGCTAATTAGTAATATGATTTAGTGGAAACGGTAAGACATCCCGTTTCCTATTTTTCAGTCGAAATCGAGACATTGAGTGTTGAGTGGTGGAACTTATCGCTGTGTTTTGTATTATTTAAGGAGCATTGAATCAATTGACCTACAGTCGCTGCTTCATTGCCCCACGATCATATGTTTATCTCTTTTGATATTATTACTTTTTGGGGTTTTTATGTTGTTAAGTAAG
Organism: Heliconius erato x Heliconius himera; assembly: GCA_013421005.1. Lineage (NCBI taxonomy): Eukaryota > Metazoa > Arthropoda > Insecta > Lepidoptera > Nymphalidae > Heliconius > Heliconius erato x Heliconius himera. Next base: position 121,137 of record JAATLQ010034496.1, read on the forward strand.
TATGTAACCTACTTGACATGTAATGAAAAGAAAAATTAAAAAAACAATTTAGATACGACGAAGTAAGCCTCAGCATCCTGAACCAATTAAATATGAAAATGAAAAAAAAAAACATATACGATAATACTCATAATATAATACGTTTAGTTAAGTAAACTTATAAAATATTCACACGGCGTAGTGTTGAGTTCCGCGACTTAACACGAAATGTTACAAAAATTGTGCAAAAATAGGAAACGGCACTCCGTTTTCTACTTTCTGCATCTGCTTGACACTAGATTCCTTGTAAATGGCTTTGCCTCAATACTAAAAACAGCCTTAATTTCAACAACAAACATGAATGACATAATAAAAACATAAAATTATACAATATGTTAGAACAAATACAATATTTATTCACAACATATTATTATTTATATTTCCATTTCTTCGCTCTGGTGTCAAGACAAAGAGCGGCGTTGAGTTCTGCCACGCAACACGCATCGCCTCCAGAATTCAGCAGAAAGTGGAGAACGTAGTGTCTTAACACTAGGTTCCCTCTGCCTACCCTGCTAGAAAATGCTACTAAAAATGCAATATCTATTCACAACATATAATTCCTTGATCTATACGCCTCAGTGTGATAATTTATTAATATCCTACTCTATGTTTGGGTTCCCTAGTGATCAATGTTGCCTCCCCATAAGAGTTTTGTTTTCGTGATTGCTCTTTCTTAATCATACTTTCTTAATTATGGAGAAGTTGCGAGTTCGAAGTTAATTTGTGACGATCGAACCGATAACGTTCGTTCTGCTGTTAATTAGTTAGAAACATAATGTTGTTCTATATGGTTCGTGTATTGTTTAATGGTGTTTGTTTTTACAATCTATTATTGTTGTTGTATTTCGTTATAATTTCTTTGGTAATATGAAAAATGTATTATTTATTTCTTTTTTCTTTTAACTCAACTTTTGAATTGCTGCTCATATGATTCTTATTGGGGTTTTTTTACCTATTTAGTTTGTTCATTTAAGTACGTACCTAACGTGTAACTCAAATATTAAGTTAAATTATTATTTTTTTTCATTACAAGTTTTTCATTACTTGACTTGTAATGAAAAAATAAATTGGCTACAAAGAAAATCGAGAGAAAGAAAGAGAGAGAGAGAGAGAGAGTTATTTGTACTACCACATAAAACAATAACTGTTTAAAATCCTCATACGTAAACTATAATAATAATTTTATATGCATATTTGCAGGTACATCGCAGCTTTGAATTCCACCACTCAACACGCTCAACCTCCAAAATTCAGCTAAAAGTGTATCCACACAGAAGTGTCTTAATCACGACGGAGCGTCCCGACCCCTAACTTCCCAGGTTCCCCCTACCTAAACCCAAAAAAAAAACCTTTATATAAACAAGACTGTTTGTATAAACAAAAGCGCGGAAAATTCTAATATGATTACACAACAGAGCACGCTTTCACAATGCTATCCGAATCTTTAGCCGTGGGGGTATTCCCCTATCAATCTAGCAGATGATAGCCCTACGATGGCTGAGATGCATAATGTTCCTCAGATAGCTGTCTCAGGCACGAAGCCTCCAAGGTTCGCAATTTATAGTTTCACGATCTCAAGCCAGTTCATTATTAAAACGGTCCGGTACGTGGAGGTGTTGCTGGTGCCGCGGGCCCTACGCCAATTACTCCGGCTGCTATACTTGTTCGACTTTAACAACATCACTTGACTTTTAGTGGTTCTATTCTATTTGGATCTTGATTTCCTGGTGGTTTCTTTGGTATTTTATTTATGGTGTACACTTATTAAATAATGATTGGATGTGTCAGTGCAGTGGAGTAGGGGCACAGGTGTGTGTTGCGGGTTCGATTCCCATTCGGTGAAATTAATTATTTAATATTTTCATTTATTCACTCTGGTGTTGAGGCACGGCGTTAAATCTCGTCACTCGACACGCAATGTCTCTAGAATTCGGCATATTAGGAGCATGTGGGATACAGCGTAAACCTTTAAAAATCAACATAATTATGTTACATTCATACATTTATAAAACCACTAAACCAAAAAAAAAACAATAAGAATCGCAAACAAACAGAAAGCTCGACCTCTAAATCAATACAATTATGATGTTAACAAGTATAGAATACAGATACACTCGTAATGACGTACATACATACATACGCTCGATCCAAAAAGATCGAAAATCCATTAGTAGGATAAAACGGTGGCGATTAAACACCGAACTAAAACAATTTTCTTCAACTTCAACAAACAAAATCGATTGGGGCTTAATTGCAGTCTGATCAATAGCTAATTGTGTTCCCCACACGTACCTATAGATACCTTCCCACCTACCTCTACCTACATACCTCTACCTACAAAGCTATAGGCGATAAAGTATAATTACTGGCTGCCGTCCAAATAAATCGATCTACATCAAAACGCGAGGTTAATTCATCATTTAGATATTACAACGCGATTGAAGCTTACTGTTTTTAATTTCCAAAATTACAAATCTAAATTCGATCGGAGTCGGTTAAAGGTGTATATGTAATTACTATGTCGTAAATTGGTCACCGAGGGCTGGTGTAAAGCCCGCTTCACACTGACCGATTTCGGTAATCACTTCCATTTCGTATAGCACGACATTAATTAAAATTTTGTTTCGTGTTTCTTGGAGTTAATTTTTTTCCTTGGCTAGTAATTATAGGGTGCGAGGTTAGAAGGGCAGTACGGTGACAAATAGCGTTGTATTGATTGTGGCTGTGCGGCGTTTAATTCAAATTAGTTACTCTAATTGAGGCCGTCGTGGCGCTAGGGCACAAGGGTGAGACTGTAACGCAACGGTTGTGGTTTCGATCCCCAGTCGAACCAATGGATTATAATTTATCAATATTTTCATTTATTCGCTCTAGCACCAAGGCAATTGCCAGTGTTTAGTTTCGCCACTCAATACGCAAATGCCACTAAAAATTTGGCGGAAAGTGGAGAACAGAGTGTGTCAACCTCTAGGTTGCCTTACAGTAGAGTAGACAGTAGAGTAGACAGTAGACTACCCTGCTGTATGAGGGATACAACATGAAGGTAATTTAATGAAACTAATAGGTTTTAAGTGTAGATTTTTGTCGCAATGCGCTCCAATTAATGACTAAGTAATTTCCTAGGCCATAAATTATATATATTTGGGTCAGTATTTACTTCTGTAACGTTGTTCGTTAGTTGAGACACAATACTATACAAAATACCCTAATAACGTCTAACAAAAGTTTCACAATTTCTGAAATTTAACATAATGATTTTTGTCTAGAGGTCAGTCATGGTGTAGAGGCATGAGGGTGTGAGTGCAACGCAACTGGTTGTGGGTTCGATTCAAACTTGAGGAAATGAAATATTTATTTAAATTTTAATGTTTATTTCTTTGTTCTGATATGGAGGCAGAGCGCGGCGTTGAGTCTCGCCACTCAACCTACAATGTCTACAGAATTCGGCAGAAAATGGGAAATGGAGTGTCTTAACACTAGGTTCCCTCTGCCTAGCCTACTTCGTGCAGGATACATTGTAAAGCCGATAAATTATACATATTTGGGTCATCATTTACTTCCATGGCGTCGTTCATAAGCCTTGTCTCAACAAAAATCCATTACCATGCGATTAGAGCAGCCAAAATAGAGAACTGGTTTAGTCGAGACTCGTGACTTGTGAGATTTTACGTGTAATAAGGCTGTGTACACAGTGCTCGTCGAGTTATTAATTATCGGGTCGACAGCAAACAGAGAGCGGCTACCGGACTGCGCTCTGCACACACAGTGTTTACCCAGCGAGACTCGCAACGAGGCGGCGTGGTAGAATCTCATTACAGCACTTCTTGGAAAATTAGAAGTGAGAAATGGACTTAAAAAGATAATGCTAGCTTGTCGATTTTTGATGTTTTTGTTTCCTTATTATCACGTTGCTGACGCTGTTTCTGATCTTCTCGGAAGGTTGGCTGGTTGGCTTTAATTTTTTTTTGTGGTAACCAAAAATCTCTTAGACACACGTCAATTTGGATGTTTAAGTTTTTAATTAGTTTTGGTATTTTCGTGTGTGAAGTGGCTTTAAAGTGGCTGGTAATGGATTACAAGGTTCGTTGGGTATTTTTAGATGGTAGTAATTTTGAAAAATATTTACAACATCTAACAACAGCACTATTATTCTCATTTATTTTTTTTACTTTTTTATTAAAATGCAACAGTTAAATACCAAAACTAGTTCCAATTCTCAAAATAAAAGCTGACATATCTCTAAATCAGTCACACGCTCAACTTTCCTTAAGCAAAACACATAAATCTCTACATTTCTACCTGTTCGTTCCATACTTCGGCGTCTATTGAATTTCGTAAAAAACTTCAACTTCGTGGCTCACTTATTGAGAGCACAAACATTTGCCCCCGTACAAGTGACCGAGTTTGCCCGACACTCGACACACACGACACTGCACAGAACAATCACGTTTTATCCAATACATATATATCTGTTTTGTATTTTACAAACGGACATACTGTATTTTTATATTAATATACATATTTAATAAGTTTAATTTCGTTTTTATGAGTTGGGCGGGCGGCGACGAGGCGTGCGCGGGCGCCGACTTCTGATCGGTATTGGCGTGTAACGCCTCGATACACGTAAAGTTTGTGTTACTTTAAGCCTCACTGTCAATAGACGCTTGTTAGTCGTGTGATGTTTTTTAATTAGTGTACTAATGTGTAGTCCACATATAGAATATACTGAAGAAATTCCATGTGAGAAAGTATTATAGTAAAATCTATAATATCATAAATAGAGACGGAGAGTAAAACAAGACGATCAGTAAATGAGCAAAATAATAAATGTGTTGAATACAATACTGAAATTTAATTAATATTTTTATTATTCCAGATTAGACGTAGTGTAGTGGGATAGTGTCAATAAGCGCCGTGGTTGTGGGTTCGATTCCTACTCGGAGGAGTAAAATATTTTTATTTACTGACGCCGGTATGATCTGAAACTGAGTTCCAACATTTTTCGTTCCTCATGTCAAATTCAGATGGTAAGCCAAGAACTTATTGTTCTAACTAGCTAGGTCTAGGTTATTTATCTATCCTGCTACATAAAATATAAATAAAGCGCTAAATTAACAACAAAATATTCTGGTAAAGTAAAAAAATATAGTCGATGATATTGAGAAAATTTCTGCCAAAATAATTAATATGTCAAAGTCAAAGTCAAAAGTCAAAGTACAACGTACTTATAAAAAAAATACAGCTACCTATAGGTATCGAATAATGTCTAACATTATTCGGTACTCAACTCCGAAAACATTAGCATTAGAAAAAATAATGTTTATCGGTCGAAGCGTTTCCACGCAATCGTAACGGATGACTCCATTCTTAATTTTTATCGGGACGTGGAAAGTTATAATGAGATTAATCTATTTTGGACTACACTTAGTATAAGAATACTCTGCGATATTGGCCGTTTTATTCGAGATCGACCTTGCTGTTTAAATGAAGGTGTTGACATAGATCGTTGATTTAGTACTGTTTCGACATAGGTTTATAGATATTTGTTACAGAAGCTAATTCTTTAATGTTCAAACATGTTACTTATATATATTTTGGTCTTTATGTAATAAAAGTATTAATATATAAAAGTACAATCTATAAAGTAGGCAGAGGGAACCTAATGCTAAGACACTGCGTTCCCCACTTTCTGCTGAATTCTAGAGGCATTGCGTGTTGAGTGGCGGAACTCAACGCCGTATCAATGTCACGATTTAGAAAGACTGGGTGGTGGTGTTGGGATCACACAATTGAACAACGGAAAATCGAAGAGGAGGAGGAGTTAGTACTATGCTGTTCCTCATTCACGGTACTATCGTATGTGGGTGACAAGCATACAACGTAGAGACATTCGAATCGTTGGAGACTTAATGATCTGTGAAAGACTTGACATATTGGCCTTGCATAGAGACGTCTCCTCGCTGTGTGTTCTCTACCGCTGTTCTGAAGAACTGTTTGACCTGTTACCTGTCGCCGAGTCCTCTAACCGCATAGTGCGTTACAAAATTAAGTACCATCCACGTCATATAGATATGAAGCACTCTACTACTGTGCAGTTTCGTAGGAACTTCTTACCACGCGCCACGCAAGTGTGGAATGCTCTACCTGCTGCATTGTTTCCAGGTGGATACGACATGGGTATCTTAAAAAGGCGCGACTATCTCCACCTCAAAGGCCGGCAACGCACTTGTATCTCCTCTGGTGTTATACGGGTCGTTGGTAGCAGTGATCACTTACTACTATCAGGTGACCCGTACGCTCGACGCCTTGCCTTCATTTACATTAAAAAAATAAAGCATAAAACTAAAAAAAAATACGTATAAAATCACACTTCCCTCCTCCACTGTAGGTTCCCTCTGCCTTGCTAGTACCGGGATAAAGCGTTCAGCTGAAAAAAATCACAATTCTTATTAAATGTCGTTAGTTATAATTGGTAGAGTTAATTAGAGCATTCACTAATAAAGCCGATGGTTCTAATTAATCTAATCAGGTCGAGCGGCGACGGGTCGCAGTCATTAATTACGCCAATCTTGGACCGCCAAATCTGTGACATTTATTTGCGTTCTTCAAAATATTCTTTGAAAGAAAATATATTTTTTTTCATGTCAATTTTTTTTCATGTCTATTTTTTTCATAAAAAAATGTTTTACACATTTAATATATTTATATTTAAGGTTATTATGAGGCCAGTCGTGGTGTAGGGCACAAGCGTGTGAGTGTGATCGTGATGTGAGTGGGTTCGATAGCCAATCGAGGAAATGGAATGATTCATCTTTTAATTTCTTTGCTCTGGTGTCGAGGCAAGTGCGAGGTTGAATTCCGTTCACTCAACACGCATTGCCTCCAAAATTCAGCGGAAAGTAAGGAGTTGAGAGTCTTAATATTAAGTTCCCTCTGCCTACCCTGCCACATGCAGGGTACAGCGTGAAGCTGGAAAAAAAATTAATAAACAATATTAAATAATATTATAGACTATATATAGCCTTTATCGGTAAACAGACAAAACATTTTTTTTAAAAAATTTGATATAGTAGTTGCAGAGATTAGATCAACGATACAAATTCTTCAGTTGTACCGTTTATTCATAACTCAATTAGGACCTACATTTCACATATACGCGATAGTTGTAAAATAAGATTTCATTCGATTAATAATTTACGTTTACTATTTATAATATAAATATCTCGCACACAACGACACTACCCGATCGGGCTGAAAGTGGAAGGATAGAAATATAAATAAATCGATCGATTAATTCTATGCTAAATAATACGATAAATGAGTATACAGTAAATAACACAATAATATTTAAATAGGTAAAAATTTTAAATAAATATACAATATTTGCTATAAAGAATACTTTATAATCGGCTATAAACTTGTTGACATTTTTAAAAATAAATAAAAAAAAGCTATCGATTATTTTAATTTATTCAAGCATTTTAACCTATTTCTGTTAAACTTTTCAAAGTTATTTAAAATAAATAATGAAGCCCTATATCTTGTCAACTCATTAAAAATCAACGGACAAACAAACAACAGTTTTGTTGTAATAATAAATTAGTAGTACCAAAAAGTTAATTGTGATTTAGTGGAGGTCAATCAGAGTTTTAATCACGACAATAGTGGCGATGTAATGTGTTAAATAATGTGTGCTGTGTCCCAGTGGAGTGTAGGGTTTGGAATCTATTAGACATGGGCTTTAATGTTTTTTATTACTTTATTTTTTAAAAAGCCGTTGATATTGTCGTGGCACAAGAGAACTGATAATTATTATTTATTAATATTTTAATTTCTTCGCTCTGGCACCAAATCAAAAACTCAGCGTTTAGTTCCGCCACTCAATACGAAATGCTTTTAAAAATTTGTCAGAAAGTGGGGAACGGAGTGTCTTAACTCTAAGTTCCCTCTGCCTTTGATATATATTTTTTATTTTAAGTGAACAACATTTTAAAACAATTATGGTGCAATGGAACTTGGCTGATAGTAAAGTTCAAAAGGTTTTATTTTTATCATTTTATCATGTATATCCTTCAAAGGGCAATAAAATCTATTAAAAGTAGAGTCAAATAAATATTTTTTTACACTCTTTTCTTCTTTTTAAGCATACAAAGACATTGCAATTGAAGAAGCCAACCAGACGAGGAATGTATTTTAAGTGTAAATATTCTTACAAATAAAGATAAATAAGAACTTCTCATCTGCACTACAACATAAAAATATGCTTTTCACAATCATAAATCCTAGTGCCTATATCGATACCTAGTATTTATACTCATTATGTTAAATATCCTATTTCAATAAGATTTTTTCAAAAAAAAAATTTCTATTTAAAAAAAAATATCTTTATAACTCTTCATCCTGAAACAAATAAATATATAACAAAAATAATTAAATCAGCCCCATCATCGTTCTACAAAGCTTTCGAAATGCGGGCATTGGTTTAATTGTATGAATTAATTGTTAAGTATATCTATTGTAAGCCACGACGACGTCCGCAATAGTACATTTGAAACGTAATTTCTTTTATTGAAGTAATATGCTTAATTGTCTATCTTTATTTGGTCCTATTCGTTTTCAATTAAATTATTTGAACCCAAAAATGTTGTTGAGAGCTGTCGTCCGTGCGACTGTTAACATGGCAAACGAAGTAAAGTGCGGCGTTAAGTTTCGCCACTAATCACGCATTGTCTACAGATTTCGGCAGAAAGTGGAGAACGGAAGCGTCTTAACACTAGGTTCCCAGGTTCCCTCTGCCTACCCCACTCTGCAAGGGATATAACGTGAAGCTAAAACAATTGCTTAAGAAGAAATGTTAACAGCTAAATGTTTATAATAAAGTAGCCTTTTAGTCTTCCAAAAAAAATATTAACATTAAGAAAAAAACAACTTTATTAATAAATAAATTAATCTATATACAAAAAGAAATTATTTAAACAATCAGAACAATCTACGGTATTCCACTAACAAGACAGCAAGTGACGCACGCGCAGCTCTTCATTAATCCTCCCGAACAAAATGTTTCGCGTCATTGCCGACACTCGATTAAAATAACAAGCTAGATAAATAGATAGATAGATAGATAATATAGAATTATTCTATTTCAAAAATAGTTAATACAAATGAATGTGCGCAATCAACATCAAAAGAACAAAGTTTTCCTCGGCTATTAAGGCTGAGATCTCGTAAATAAGATTAGAGAGGTCGTACGTCCTCATTTCCTGTCGCATTTAGCAATCGCCACATTTTTCTACAGCATTTGTCACTTATACATTAACGCGGCCGTTGTTTGGGCGAGTTTTTTTAAATTATTTTTTTATAAGTGAGTTTTCTGGGGCCAGTCGTGGCGCAAGGGCACATGGTGTGCCTGTAACGAGTTGTGGATTCGATACCCATTTGAGGAAATGAAATATTTATATTTCCATTTCTTAGCTCTGGTGTAAAGGCGAAGCGCGACGTTCAGTTCCGCCACTCAACACGCAATGCTTCCAGGATTCGGCGGAAAGTGAAGAACGGAGTGTCTTAACACTAGGTTCCCTCTGCCTACCCTCCTGTATGCGGGATACAGTGTGAAGCTGATTAGATTTTTTTATTATTAAGGCTGTCACGCTGAGATAATAAAAAAATAATAATATAACAATTGTAAATACTATCCATTTTGTAATAACGACTATTTCGATCGCTCCTTGAAATTCCATTCACCTATAAAAATGTCATATGAAAATTCCCAAAAGTCATTCATCACAGTACTTTTTGGATCTCAGATGCGCCTGCGTCACGTCTCGAGGCGGTTGAAGTGTGAAAACGCGAAATAAAAGCAATTCTTTCTAATTAACTCAGTCCGAGATTGAGACGTGGACGGAAATAGAACATCGTCTGATTTACGCACAACGACTGTTTCTGGACGCAGCCGAATAATTAACGTTCGGTATTTATATGATTGTTTTGATTTTAACAGCTCACAGCGACGTGGACGACTCTTGGAATTCGATGTGTGATATTGCATGCAATTTTTCAAAATTCTATTTTCAATGAAAAAAAAAAGTGTTTCATACGACAGATATTAAGTGTCTAATTAGTTATTGTCTACATCATTTTTACAATATTTTTTTGTTAGTCTCTAGAAATTTCTATATTGCGAACAGGTAGAGCTAAGTGAATGGTCGATCGTAAACGTCGACGCCCGATCGCAAATATCGCCTTCACCGCCGCAAAGCTTGCAATGTGGCAAAGAAAAAGAAATCAATATACCAGTAAGTAATGAAAGTTCACGTTTTGATTAAGCTGCCTGTCGTCCGACGCCCGCTGGAGCACTAACCTTCTGTCAACATCATTAATTGGCCGTTCCATCGCACTTATGTTTCATTAGTATTCATGTCTAATTTCAGTTTAGATTCCGCTGTAGTTACAACGTGCGCCGCGGTTGGTATTGACCAGAATTAATCGTATTTAATTATATTCATATTGATGTCACACCTCGATCCCCGTTATCTGTACATTGAATTCTGGAACAAGAGTCAATAAAATTAGCATCACAAGTAACTCTACTGCTCTACATTCGTTACAAATCTATGAGATAGAGAGGCGTGAGGTCAGTTGTGGCGCAGGGGCACGAAGTGTGATTGTAAACACCGTGGACTGTGGGTACGATTCCTATTCGAGGACGTGAAATATTTAATATTTTCATTTGTTCGTTATGGTGTAGAGGCAAAACGCGACGTTGAGTTTCACTACTCAACACGCAATGTCTCACAAACGCGGCTGAAAATTAAAGGGAGTGTCTAAACACTGGGTTCACTCTATCTACTTTGCTTTGTGTGGAATTCAGCGTAAAGCTAAAAAAATATCACACCTCGATCTCCGTTATCTATACATTAAATTCTAAAACAAGAGTCAATAAAATTAGCATCACAACGAAATCTTCTGCTCTACATTCATTACAAATGCTATAAAATAACATTTTTTATTGACAACTGGTACAACATTCGTTGTTTTGACATTAAATTAGTTTAAGAACCATTTGAATCATTAAAGTGGACCAGTTACATTTGTATACCTCTTAGATATAATAATAAAAAATTTAATACTCGTTCCTAATCCTATAATTTCCATAATAGAAAAATAGAGAGGCAATATTTAAATTAGTTATTATTTAAATGGATAACAGTACATTTTAATACATCTTTTATTTATACAAAGACACAACTTTCACAAAATATAATAAAAATTAAGCAATGAAGATATTATTTATGTATATACTTTAAAAAGAATTAAGTTGCTAAATATTTTTCCTCAAAAACAAATCGTAGCTAAATTAACTAATTCAAAGAAAACAGCATATTTGTGTCAAAAGATAAAATCGATTTTGATGCTATATTTCTTCACACCTTTGATAGTATCTCGGAACATTAAACACCTCATAAACTCGAGTAATCTGAGTAAACAAGTCATGTGATTAAATTTAAAATATAAATCTTTCAAGTACAATATCCTACAGTTTTTGTACTTATCTTACATCGAGAACTTACAGGTTTTTTCTCTTCTCGAGTTACTAATCGAATACTAATAATGTCATCGAATAGGTGAGTCTTCGAAAACACTCTATCGTGTGTGGCTGCTATTAGAATACGCCATTTGCATATATCTAATTTAATTTGGATAGTCAACAACGAATTAATCAAGAATATATTTTAACCTTAGATTCTTAAGTTGATCCCGAGTCGAATTGAAATATTAATCGTAATCAGAATCGATGTTAATTTACATTAATATGTAATTAACGCAAAGGCGCGTTTGGAATTTTATAAGATTTCTGTTGTAGAAACGTTAGATCGATTATTGATTGTGCGTGCCATTTGTTTAGTTCTCTGTGGAGGAGTTTAATGGACATTCTTTATCTTTATTGTGCTAGTGACGCAACACATTATGTTTCTGGGTCTTAGTGAAATATGTTGATTTAAAGTTGCTTATGTTGATAAAAATATATAGATTTTTTTTATTAGCTTCACGCTGTATCCCGAACACAGCAGGGTAGGCAGAGGGAACTTAGTGTTAAGACACTCCGTTCCCCACTTTCTGCCGAATTCTGGAGGCACTGCGTGTTGAGTGGCAAAACTCAACGCCGCGCTTAACCTCTACACCAGAGCGAAGAAAAGGAAATATAAATTTAAGTAAATATTTCATCTCCTCCAGTGGGGATCGAACTCACAGCCAGTCGGTTTTACAGACACACCTCGTGCCGCTGCGCCACGACTGGCCTCAAAAATGTAATGATGTTGGAAAATAAATTGTTTTTACATATGGTTTAGCAGTTTTCGATGATTTAATTTTTAATTTAATTATTTATTAATAAATAGTTAATTGAATGACTAGTTTTTATTATTATACAGAAAAAAAGTAAGTCTGGTTTTTTATAACTTTACACTAGACAGCCACTTATTAATATATACACTACAAATATTTAACGTGTTGATATCATTTCCATTTATTTTTCTATGAATGCATCATAATAAAAAATCAAAACTAGAGATACTCATGCTGAGGACTATTGGTTCATTAATTATTATTAAACTTAGAAATCGATAAATATCTTTACTAATTGATTTCTCTTAGGAGTAGTCTTGAATTTTTATGAAATTAAACATTATTTATTATTCATTAGGAATAAAATTTGTTAATTATTCTAATAAAACAAAAGTAACTTATTGGGAACGAAGTGTTTTAACACTGGGTTCCCGTGTTCCCCTTACCTATCCTGCTATGTGCGGAAAACAACGTGAACCAAAAAAAAGAATTTATTGTCAATACAATTTCTTCTTGAAATAATAGGTCTTGAAATTAGATTTTTGGTAAACATAAAAATAAATATCTACAATTTAATAGATATTAAAGAACATTGTCACAAATATTGCCAAAGAAATTTTTGTTCTTTTAATTTGATTTGTCAATTAAATAATGAACACCTCATTAGTTTTTCTTTTACTAAAACATTTATTTCAAATACAATCGATTTGTCGATTATTTATTCAACTCTAGCAGAAAAACGTTACGAAAAAGTTTTTAACAGCTAGTTTTTTTATTACAAAACGAAATTTAACTAATTATATTAAGCTGTTACTTCGAAATACATACATCTATGTAACTTGTATCGGCCATATTGGTATTCTGATAAAATAACAATTAAGGCATCCTTAATGGCCGATACAATGGAGTCTTGGCGTGCGCTCGCGTCTCTCTGATAAATGACTTCTCTTTTCAGATGCCAACGGCGTGTATTTGATTTATAATATTAGTTGTTTAAAAGGAATTGTTTATTCAAACCGTATCAGGATATCGATTCGGGATCGTACTCAGACCTAATTACGGCTTCGAGTTTTCAAATTGAAATCTGATATTTTGAACGGTATTGGTGTTAGTTTAACCAGTTGTTGACTTGCGACGTGTTAAGAGACGTTTGTTTTATAGATTTTCTTATTTATAATAGAAATTAAAGATGTATTGTCAAGTTTTGACTAAATTATAAAAAAATCTACCTGTTAAAGAGGTTGCTATTAGAAAATAAAATTAACAGATTCTTAGTTCTCTTTTTTATTACTAATTTTAGCTTCACTATATAACTAATATTTAGCCCTGGGAACCTAGTATTATGACACTCCTATAAAAACATTTCCGTTTACCATTTACCGCTGAATTGTTGAGGCGTGTTAGGTGGCGGAATTCAACGCCGCCTTGTATCCCTGCACCACGACTGGCTTTTCATCCTTTTACTTTTTTTAAATAACAAACAGTTTAGATTAAATAACATAACCGTGTATTATTTATTACAATAATTCAATTAAAACATCAAAAATATTAGCTAATAAATATGCAAATGAATTCCATACTTAGTCATTTAATAACAATTTATGGAAAATCATATTTTAACTAAGTTTAATGTTTAATTTTCTCGGACAATCTACTACAACTAAAATGAACGTTCAATATTTGATCAGGTCGTTAAATATCAATAAATTAGCGCGGATTAAAGTCCACTATCTTTTAAATGTTTTCGTGTGTTAAAAAATGTATTTTTGACTATATAATATGTACGAGGCCAGTCGTGGCGTAGGGCCACAAACATAGTAGCGTGCGCGACAGTTTGTGGGTTCGATTCCCACTCGAAGAAATACAATATTTAATATTTTCATTTTTTTGCTCAAGTAAAGGGTCACTCAATACGCAGCGCCTCTAGAATTCGGCGGAAAGTGGGGAACGAAAGTGTTTTACGGTAATATAGTATGGTAATAGAGTATCTTAACACTAGGTTCCCAGGTTCCCTCAGCTTACCTAGCTATGTGCGGGATACAGCGTGAACCTAAAATAAAAACATCCAATTCTATATAATATATAAATACCTACAAGCTATACGTGCGTTGGTCCTGTAATGTAAAAAGGGTACAAGCTCAGTTTTACGATTCACATAAATGCCACATAAAAAAGTTTGAAGTCTTTTAATTTCTCTCGCCCCAATAATACGGTGTTAATTTTAAGTCATTTAGATTTTTGTAGGTACATCTTATTTTTTGGATAGATTTTATTTATGTAAATTTACTGTCTTTCTTTATGTTTTGTAGCTTTTTTTACTGCGGCTGTCATAAATTATGAATAGTTTTATTAGTTGATTTTAAAATAAGTTATTTTGTGGTGTTAGTGTGGGTAATATTTATTTAAATTAACATAAATATTCTTCTATGTTCGTATGATATATTATGTTATGGTTGAAGATAATTATATTTCATTTTATTAGATTTGTTTTACTTAAAACAAACGAATTATTCTACTAAAAAATATGTTTTGTACTGGCTTAGGGTAGTTTCATACTATAATACCGGTCACGGTCAGCCTATTAAAATGCCCTTATATGAGAAACAATGAGAGCATTCATACTACCGTTCCCGTCAAGTTCTATATAAAAAATATTTCTAATCTTATACATATCCTTAAGACTTATCCCGCATAAAGCAGGGTAAACAAAGAAAATCTAATGTCAAAACACTCCATTCTCCGTTTTCTCCGCATATATTCGAGATTTCTTTGTCTTGCCAGAGCAAGGAATTTTTTCCCAGTAGTTTATTAACTCGAGTGAAGATCTCAACCCATAACCATCGCGTCGAAAATTGATTCGGAAGTCGCAGGCACTGCTCTGAGCTCCTCTTCCTGTGAACACTTCCTTCCATCGAACACTAAGGAGTTTCTTCTCTTGTTAATTTCTAGATTACGTTTAAAATATTCTTATGACATAAATTTATTTGAAAAAGGCATCTCCACTATCTTAGACAGCACTTTTCCCCAAATCTTACTATACACATACATTTTTTTATTACGTGTACATATTATTTTTTATTTCACATTAAAATTTATGTTAAGTACAATGCGAGCACATTACACTTACATATATAATTTGATATGTTATAAAAATTATAATTTTTTTATTGCTTTTGAATACCTAACGTTGAGTATTATAACTTTTAAGATTTTTTACAAGTTTGTATGAACCGAAATAACGTCAAGTTCATTCATCGATGCCAATGTCGGGACAAGTCGTTACTTTAATGTGTGAGGGCAAAATGTCTTTTTACGAATTTATATTATAGTGTTGTGATCCTAAAGTGTCCATATAATATGCATATTTCAATAAAATTATATGTTTTACTAATATAATAAAAAACAGTTCTTTTTTTTTCGATTTTAGATTTTATCTGCATAAAATAATGAGTATATTGTAAGAGGCCATCTGTTGTTAGTTCGATTTTCAGTCGGGGGAATGTATTATTATCATTTCCTAAAGACAAAGCACGACGTTGAGTTCGCGTAATGTCTCGAAAATTGGATAAAACATGAAGAATCATCTGTTTCTGGACTAATGAAGTACGGGATACAGAGTAAAGTTAAAAAAAATAAAAACAAAAATGTAGAGTATAGAGTTATATACTTAAATTGGTAGGACTTCGTCTGGTTTCATAGGCACTTCTGAGAAATAAAAAAAATCTAATAGATATTAAAAAATAACAAATATTTTTTTATATATATATTTTTATGTATTTTTACAAAAATATAAGAGTTCTTGAGTTGTTTATAACTCATAACTCTAATTTAGAATCACTACAAATCACTGTTCTCATAAAATAATGTCAATTAAATTTCTTGGCAAGGAAATAGTAGTCGAATGATTTAAAAATCTTTTCGTCGTCGTATTAATGAATACATCGGTAACGTTGTGTAATCACTAAATATTGTATTAAATTCTGTTAGTAAATTTTCAATCAATTTTCTAAATATCGCCTGTGGAGTTGCTGAACTTAATACTACGCTTAGCCTTGTTATCAGAGCGAGGAACAAGAAATAAGTCATTCCTCCGAATAGGAACTGAACACACGACTGTCTTGACTGTAAATGAAAATTAGCAGCTGAGCCGCTGCGACATGACAACGAGCTATGTAAATGTGAAGGATTTAGGAATAGCTCTGTCTCTACTCTCCTTTTATTTGGAAGACATTGAGTTCTAGTTTGAAATCAAGTGTTAAAATAAAATTCAACTTATCATATCCATCACCACCGTTCTAAGTTTAATATAAAACAACTAGCAAATTCGAAATAACCACAAAAAACAAACATACCCTCCGGCACATACAACAAATGTCAATATCGTATCAAAAACGAAACACAGCTACATTAAAAAAAGAACCTCCCATGCCAGAGAAGTGAATTAAATTTAATTATACAATAAATACTATTAATGCGAAATATAATACGGCAAACTAAACACGTAACACCGTCATGGGCCACGACACGGCGCGCCGTGTCGCACTCATATATTCACTTTATCTTGTTCAATACACTTAAATACAAATTAATATCGCCGAAGGACCGGCTCTTAATGGTGCCTGTTTATTTTACACCTCGGACGGGACATGGAGGTCTATTTTTAATTTTTTATTGCATTTCTGTACGGGTCAGCGCAGACGGAATGTTTTTAACTGGCTTTTTGGAAATCTTGGTTTTGATAATGTGGTTTTCATTTTTTTTTTGTGGTTTCTGTTTGTTGTGGAAATAGTTTTAGTTTACAAGCAAATAATTGTTTTTGGGGTTTCGTGCCTTTTTAGGAAAACAGGAAGAAGAAGAAGTTATAAGATCACTTTGCTGTTTGTTCGCTTGTCTGTTTAACTGTCTGTCTGTCAAGGGCCTTTATTTCAGGAACGCCTGGAGATATCGAGTTGAATTCAATTTATATACTCAGATGTACAGTCATGAAAGGATCGTATTTCTACATTTATTTAAAAAAGATATGGCTGTTTATAACGCAAAAAACGCGTATTACGACACTACAAAGGGAATCAAAATTAATAGACTAGTTCCGGTTGTCCTACAATTATGAAATTTAGCAGCTAGCATCTAAGCTTGACTTCTAGAACAAGCTCGACGCCTCCAATTTTTGTACGGAACCCTCGAGTCCGACTCGCGCTCTTTCTTTCAGTTTCATGATGTATCCCACCACACACACTTATGCTCATATAGCAGACTAATCATAAGGAATTATCAATAATAGGCAGAAGGAATCTAGTGTTTGCATAATTTGTTCCCTATTCATCGTCTATGAAATTCTACGCCGTGCTTTGTCGAGTTAACAGACCGAAGAAATCAAAATAATTCTTCGTTTATACAATAAACATTCTGATTTTGTTAAGCTTTTTTTAATTATTGGTTACTAGATAAAGATATTACTTTTAAAACTATATTCTAGTTAAGTAAGACACACGATCATAGATAAGTTTTTGATTTATAAAAAAATCAAAACAGCTTCAATCAAAATATAAATAAATTTTTCATTTCCTCGAGTGGGGATGGAACTTACAACCACTCAATTTTGCACTGGCAACGACTGCCTTTTTTATTTTAGTAGAAAAATTTTGTTACAGCAATTCTAATGTTTTTTATAGGGTTCCGTACCTTTTAAGGGAAAAAGGAACACTTATAAGATCACTTTGTTGTCCGTTTGTCTGTCTGTCTGTCTGTCAAGAACCTTCATCTCAGGAACGCCTGGAGATATCGAGTTGAAATTCAAACCGATTTACGGCCCCATGATTTCCTTAATATATATATTTATATATATATTTATATTTACACGCTTTAAATATATTTGATACATTCTTATAAAAGTAATTAATAATTTATGTTACTTTGTTAAGTGACTCATTATATCGACGGTCGAGATGCCTATCAAACGAATTAAAGCTTAACGGGTTATTTTAATACGGGCTTATCGTACCGATCTTTATGTCGATATCTATATAAATAAATAAAATTGAAGTGTCCGCCTGTGCCTTTAAGGCAATCGCTGTAGCAATTTCTAAAAGGTATATGTTTTTAAATATTATTTTTATCAGATAAAATTGGTGTATTGGAATTTTTGAACATTAGTGATTTTGAATGCCTTAATTAATACTGTGGTACATAGTTCATTTAAATATTTTAACAAGAAACATAAGTATATAAATTTTATTTTATTTGGTATATATGTACTCGTATGTTTATTTTAAAATTTTATTAGATACTCAAGACCGCACTTTGCGTCTACACTAGAGCGAAGAAATTAAAATGTTAAATATTTAATTTCCTCAAGTGGAAATCGAACCCACAACCTGTCGCGTTTACAGTTACACGTTTGTACCCCTGCGCCACGACTGGCCTCATATTAAAGTCGAACTTTTAATATATTATGCACCAAATTTAATATAACATCCTAAGTAAAACTTTTCTATATTCTATAAATACGCTACCACATATTCTAAAATCCTTAAAAACATCAGGTACATAACCGTCCCTACACTCATATGCATAAATATTCATTGTCGATATAATATTGACATTAATATTCAAAAAATATTATCAAAGCGCCTCTGCTCGATAAGAATGTCAGGCCACACGCAGCAGGTCATTAGACACCTCCCCGAGGAAAATAAATTAAAGTAAACGAGATATCCATACCAATAAACATTTTGATATCGTATCAACACCCATTTTTAATACAAACATCGTTCATTTTGATATCCATTACTATTTTATAAGAAACTTCGATGATTCTTAACATAGTAGTCGAGCAATGTATTCTATACAAGAATTTAAGTTGTTTTGAAGATTTTGTAATAAACAAATCCGGATCAATTAAGTGCCATCCGATCCAAGAGCAGTGTGAAAGGGAAATCAGAGAAGTAATGACTTTAGAATCTGCTTTGTGACGAAAGAGTTTTTTTATATCTCGTTACGTCCTCGTCTAATTCTTGACTGGCGATTAATCCGAGGTTTTAAGACTTTAGTAATATTCATGGCTTGTTTTGTTTTCTTTTTTTGAGATTATTGATACTGTAGGGATAGGATCCATAAAGGAATGATTGAGTATTTTAAGTATTTTTGAAATCGGTTATATGTGTTTTTAATTATTTTTAGGTAGACTCTGTATCCTCCATTTCTCATAGATGTGATGGGGTAGGCAAAGGAAACCAAATATCCAGGCACTGGTATTCACTTCCCGTTGAATATTCGAAACATGATGGAACTGGATGCCTCGTTTTTTTCTTGTTAAAGCAAGGAAATTAAAATAATTAATTCTTCGATTGGGACTCGATCTCACAACCATCCATGCAGTCAAACTCTGTACTGCTTTACCATGACTTCAAGTTTATAGATAATATATAAGTGATTCTTTGGTTACATTTGACAGTGAAAAACAAAATGAAGTGTCGTTCAACTTCTTTTTTTTAGTTGAAAAAAAAAGTAAATGCGTATAATATGTAAACAAACAACACAACAAAGACAAGTGTATTTTAACATACCTAAACCTAGATATATGAAACTCAGAAAAGCTGTAAAAAGTTTTATATGTTGTTTTATTATCCTCCTTGAGATTTCTAGAATATCAATGATAGGTACTTCATTATTCCACCGGTCATCATCAACAATTAAAAAACGCATTAGCATGCAAGTAACGCATGGTCTAACCACCGTGGACGTTTTGTTACCAATAAAAAGGAATCGTTACTGCTTTTCACATAAAAGTGTTCAAATGCTAGTCAGAAATGAAATAAATAAAGACTAAGATAATCCTGGCATATGATAGTGACCTGTTTTATTATAGCATCTATCACTTATCATTTAAGCTACAGCCTACGTTTATGGAGCACTCTTTATTTCTCGCACGTATTTGAAGTTTTTAATACTCAACTATGTCCTGGTTCAATTTTAGTTTTATATATTCGTACACAGTATAAATAAAAGAAGTATAACTCAGCTAAAATTCTGTGAGACATGTTGCTTACAGTACTCTTCTGAATAGTTTATTTAGCTCCACCTTCTTATCCTTAGTGGGCAAGCCCCCGGCTGTGGGAGCGCCAAACGCTAACTTCTCTGCACACTTCTCCTCGATTTCATCTATATATCAACCTCTTCCTACATTCCTTCTGGGGGGTCCTCATGAGTTTTAGGAGACCTTCTTGCAGTATCATCAATACTGTGTCTTTGATTATCGATAAGTTTGGCCAACCTAAATTTCTTCCTGCTTCTCTTTCTCTCATTCTTGATTCAAAATATTTATTCTCATTCGTTCTCTCAAGCTGAAACTAAAATATTAAATCAAAAACCTAGGGAAGGATGCGACAAAACACATAAAACAACACAAATAACACAAACACAACACAATAGTACTTTTTTGAAATATATAACATACTCTGTACCATACTTATAAACTATAAAATCTCACGAATTACAAATAATAAGAAATTTACGCGTTCTCTAACGTCTATCGAATATATTCATAGTAAAGGCACCAGGTACTGTGACATTCGGCTCACGCAATCATAAATCAAGATGAATTACAACAATGATCGGATCTTTCGATGTAATCCTACATTCATTACTTTGTACAAAGTCGCGCTGTCGCCTTCAAGAAATTTGGGTTACGATGTTTCATTAAACGATTTTTTAATTTAAATGAAGTATTCACGATTTGTTTTATTAAATATACTATATAAAAGATTTTATTTTCTCATAAAATGAATTCATTTAAAATTAAAGTAATTTTCTTAGAGATAATTAAAAAAACTACTGTAAGAGGCATATCCTCTCCAACTGATGTATACAATATAACTAATATCTAGCTGATCTATTAAATTTAAATTCACGAAAACAAATATTGTTTGAATCGTTGAATGAACTTTAACTTGAAATATTACTAAATATCCAAAAACCAATTCTGCTAAGAAAAGCCGACAAGAAACAAAATATAGGGATAATTATTGCCACAAGCAACTGAGCTAGACGGTAAGTAACAATTTTAATATTTTCTCAATAGCCCCTGTAGACTATTTTATGCCTACGTAGACCATGAAGTTTAATATATAATAAAAAATAGTTAAATATAAAATAAGCATAAATAAAAAGAAAATATGCAAAAATAAAGAAAAGGGATAAAACAGGAAATCTTCATATGATTCAATCACATGGGGGATTTTGTATATGGGCACTGACACTGGCGATGACTCTAACACTGTCTGTGTTTACACTGACACTGATACTAACAAGAACTGTGATACTGACACTGATAAAGTAATTATTGCAGTGTCCTATTATTATAGCACTCTATGAATTAATCGTGCTGTTGCTGCCGATCCATAATGAGGAGCTTAGAGTCTGGGACTGGGCTAGCCAAGTGTATCTTTGAGGGGCTCCAGACCATCTGAGCTCTTCCAAAGTTACTCAGTTTTTATAATTAGAATCGAATTCAAATCGATTTGTATGTAATTCATTGTTCAATCATTTATATATTGTGCTAGTTAATTTTTTACATTTACATTTACAAATGAAAATGATCTTTTCATCTAATTTTCAAATTTTCAGTCACTTCTCGTAATAGTTCCAAAATAATTGAATCAGTGCCTACGTATTTTTAAACAACAGACAAATTCAAATGATCGCCGTGACAGATATATGGATGTGACCGAAGATAAGTGTCTCTTAAATATGCTATAAATATTTGTACTCGATATTTCAAACCACGCACTACTACTCGTATATCATGATACTTTTAAAGTTAAATCATATAAAGAATTCTCTCTCATAAATTACAACACCAAATGAATAAAGTATTAGAAATTTTTAACTTCTTACTAAATTTGGTATATTTGTTGCATACGAAAGTCGAAAAACTAATACAATGAGCATATTAGCTTCTGTATTTACATAATTAAAATAATTTTGACATATTTTTAAAATTTAAAACTGGGTTTTGATGCTATTTTATTACGTTTATAAATTTAAATGATTTGCATAGTAGTCTTTTCGAGCATTCTGATTCATATTTAGTATATTATAAATTATCATCTGCCCACGCGGAGGTGTCATCATTGCTATTTCCTATAGAATTCTTCAAATATTAAGTATTGGAATTTTTTAAATTAATTATTTATGTCGGTTACATTCAGTTCCGGTATTTGTGTCGTAAACTGTGCAAGATTTTTGTGTTTTTTTTTCTATTATTGTGGTAATAAAACGTTTATCATTATGTTTTAATTAAATATTTTATAAAATTTTGTAATGTTATTTTTTTTATTTTGTAATGTTTAGATTTTAAAATCTTTTGTTTCTTAAGTATCTAATAAGTTATTTTTCCGTTCCGTATCTCACGTAGAACCAAAATATTTAAACTGTAACTGGATACTGTACTATAATAATAGTATTAATACATATGTATATTATTCATCTTAGAAAAACGTAATACTAGATTCCCTTTGCCACCAACCCTGCTATATATGGGAAAGAGTGAAGCTAAAAAAAGAAGATTTATCTATCGCAGAAACGTTACGATTATACTCTAGATTAATAGATTTTTACAGAATCTAGGACGATGTGTGATGGCCTTAAATATTATCAATTAGACATTTATAAACTCTTTTAGACAATAGTTATAGTTTAAGTCTCAATACTTTTTTTAAAACTTTTTTGGTCTGAATGTTACATTAAAATTGCATCACAATCAAATAAATAAATCTATTCTAATATAAACTGATTATAAATAAATAACAGTTACATTTAACAACAAAGATAATGCTTATATTTAATCAAACTTCATTTATCTATCTAAGTTACGCAAATAACACAAACAATGTCGATAGCGTAATCGCTATTAGATCTGACTGTAAAGATTGGAAAGCGCTACTCATAACGCCTTATTAATTATTCTGGCGACATTAACCGGACAATTTGAATAGGACAGAGCGGTGGACAACGGTCATGATATTCTAAGAACAATACAATTGGGAACTACTAATGAATCAGGATGTGTCGCAATGTCTACCTGTCACTGGTATCTACTGAACTAAAAGTGCTTTAACGGTGATTTAATGATAACAGAATGAATTATTTTTGTACTTTTATTGTATTGGTTGGATGGATTGGTGGATTGTTTTTAACATTTTCTTGAACTTAGATGGTAAGTTACAGTGTAAATTTAAATAAATAATTATAATATAGAGGCCAGTCGTGGCGCAGCGGCAAGAAGTGTGACTGTAAAACCGACTGGTTGTGGGTTCGATCCCCACTCGAGGAGATGAAATATTTACTTAAATTTATATTTCCATTTTCGGTGTCGAGGTTAAGTGCGGCGTTGAGTTCTGCCACTCAACACGCAATGCCTCTAGAATTCGGCAGAAAGTGGGGAACGGAGTGCCTTAACACTAGGTTCCCTCTGCCTACCCTGCTGTGTGCGGGATACAGCGCGAAGCTGATTAATATGTATCCAAAATAAAATAGTAAAATTTTATAATTTGTAAGTAGATTTAGAAATAAGCAAATTTTGAAGCTTCACAAAGATTTTTTTCAACAACCTAAATCATCCGAGTGACGATCTCAAGCCTACGACAGAACGAAAGCACGCAAATTTTTAAACGCTTACGTCACTCCAATATAATATACAAATGCGTACGTGTTTTACCGCTAACAAACAAACATTAATATGTACAGCCCGCGCCGCCAATGTGCCAGCCAACGCTGCCCCCGAAGATGGCCATTGTCTCTAAGAAACGTGACTTTAAATGTTAATTGAACTATTAAAAGCCGAATACGGGTCATTTCAACCATTACCAGGCTTACCCTTTGAATATGTATAATAAAATTATTAGATAGACTCAATTTGTGTTAGATTTCTAATGAGGTTATGTGCTTTCTTGTCACAATGACCGTCACCTTTAGAATGCGCAAGCGCAGAGCCGGATGCGCGAAATGGTATTTCTTCCATGGCTAACTGTATGGTGTGGATGTGGAATATTATATTGAGGTTTGTTGGCAAGGAATCCTTATTATAACAAAAGTATCATTAAAATTAGCATTTTATAAATGTTAAGCGTTTATTGAGTGATCGTGATGTAATTTTTATTGTTTGCGGTTTAGTTTATTATTGTGTCGTGT
Source organism: Heliconius erato x Heliconius himera (assembly GCA_013421005.1). NCBI lineage: Eukaryota > Metazoa > Arthropoda > Insecta > Lepidoptera > Nymphalidae > Heliconius > Heliconius erato x Heliconius himera. The sequence continues at coordinate 145,707 of JAATLQ010034496.1, forward strand.
GAAAATTGAGTTTATTAATAATTTATATTCTAATTTAATATAAAGGCTATAAGCTGTTGTTGGTTGATGTTGTATGTTTAGTTTCTTATTTAAGATTCAATATTAAGAACAATTATATTTTTATTATTTCGTGTTAAAAATATTTAGAAAAATATCAGTTTTTTTTAAAACGAAGAAGTAAAATGAAATTATCTTATTTAAAAGTTCGTTAAAAATCATGTTAGAATAAAATTTTTCAATCATTGATCACTGATCTGAACGCTTTTTCCCACATGTAGCACGGTAGGCAAAGGCAACCTAGAGTAAAGATTCTCCACACCCACCTTTCCATCAAACTTTCGAAACACTTCAACGCCACAATCTCGTAAATTAAGATAAAAGAAAGCCCAACCTCCAATCTTTATTATATACAACGTTTTCCTTTCTTTACTAATTCTAGCATCAAATCTTTAAATATATTTACGATTAGTCCCCTGATATTAATATATCTGCAGTACAATATGCAAATTACAAATCATGAGTCAACAATCGAATGCTTATACTGTACTTGAATAACCCAATGTTAATGTTATTCTGAAAACGAGTTACTTTGATTATTCATAGCTTACTAACTATAGTATGAGCTTTTCTGACTAAGCGATAGGCAATAATTAACTTTTTTATTTTCAATTTAGTGTTTTATTCTTTAAAGTGTAATCTTTTATTCTATAAATAATTAAACGGTAAGAACCTAGTGCTGAACTCTCTTTTCTACTTATCCGCCCAAATTTTAAATATTGCATTATTGGTGGCGTAATTCTATGTTGCGCGAGTTTACGGTCAGACGTTGTCCCATTGTGCCACGATAGCCGTGGTTTATATTTTATTTAAAGATTTTTTTAAAGATATTTAAGTTATTATAGAGATTTGAAATATTTTTGATATTTGAAGCCAGTCGTGGCGCAGTCGCACAAGGTGTGACTGTAAAATTGACTGGTTGTGGTTTCGATCCACAGTCTCGGAAATGAGATATTTATTTAAATTTATATTTTCATTTCTTTCGCCGTTGAGTTCCGCCACTTAACACGGAATATCTTCAGAATTCGGCGGAAAGTGGGGAACGGATTGTCTTCATACTAGGTTCCCTTTGCCTACCCTGCTATGTGCGGGATACAGCATAAAGCTGATTTGAAGTTGCTGTAATTTTTAAATAGCATTAAAAAGTGGCCACGAACTAAATTTTCTTGAAATTTGAAAATTTGTTAAAAGGTAATATAAAATATTATATAATAAATAATGCTGCTCTGTGACATATTTTTTATTACAAAAAATGTTGTGTCAAAAAGCAGCATTATTTATTAATTTTTTTATCACAAAAAATACTTAATTGAACGTACCATAGATAATTGATATAGATTTAAAATAGATTTAAAATTTCATTGTTTGTACGTTGCATATTTGATTAAGACTTGAAAAACTAAAATGTTAGTTTTTCAAATCACACCTTACATATTTAATTTTTTTTTAGCTTCACGCTGTATCCCGCATATAGCAGAATAGGCAGAGATAACCTATTCTTAATATTTAAGCACTTCATAACTTCATTCTACTTTTCGACTAATTTGCAAAATAAAGTGTTGAAAAGCTAATACTACTGATGATGAGGAAATAAAAATAATTTATTTTCCAAAGAGAGAGTAAAAATAAAACCCACTTCCGTCGCGATTACAGTCTATATCGTTGCGCCACGAGGGCTTCTAATATTGTCTAATAATCAGTGATAGCTTACCTACAACAATAATTATGACTAAGCTTCTTAGAACGTGACTTACTATGAATGATGGTCGTGAGCTTAAAATCTATACTACTAAATACTTATACTAAAATTATAAACATTTCCTCGATCCGGTTAGATTAAGTAAAAAAAAATCAGCTTCACGCTGTATCCCGCATACAGAAGAGTAGGCAGAGGGAACATAGTGTCAAGACACTCCGTTTCCCACCTTTGGGGCACTCATTGTGACATCGGAATTCTACGCCTAGCTTTACCTCGACACCAGAGCGAAGAAATAAAAATATAAATTTAAATAAATATTTCATTTTCTCAGTGGGGAACAAACCTGGGACCAGTCGATTTTGCAGTCACACTTTGTGCCCCTGCACCACAACTGGCTTCGAAGTGGCTCGAAGGCCACGACTGCAGCGTTAAATTTCACTAATATGTATTTTTTCCATATGACTGTTGATAGACGATAAGAAATCAAGAATACTTATCAAAAATTTTTTTTTTCACGATTACACTATACCTACCTCATATGAAGCATGGTAAGCGGAGATTAATGTCAAAACACTCCGTTCACTACTTTCCACTTGAAATCGAAAAATTACATATTTAGTAGAAATAACCCAACGCTACATTTTATTGCAAAACTCACTATATTACATGTAATTTGAGATTTTCTACAAACTTTTCTTTAAGTATATCAAAGCAATTAAGCGACGTAACAGTATAAAATTAATATAACAATAAATAATTGTTTTATATGGGGGTTAGCCTCAGGTTTGAGAGTTTTACAGCGTCGATGTACAGCAATAATAATATTTTGCGCATTTAAAACTGAAAGGGTTAAATATTTGCAATGCACCACATGTATTTATTTTATTGCGGCCATAAAACGAGATCAACTTGAAATTCATAACCGACAGGTATATGTTTTAAAAATAAAAAATAGCTTTGTTCGCGATCGGCATAAATGTATTTTATACTATATCGATACATTTTTTTTCAGTTTCACGCTGTATCCCGCACACAGTAAGGTAGACAGAGGTAACCTAGTGCTACGATACTTCGTTCCCCATTTTCCGCCGAATTCCGCAGGCATTGCGTGTTGAGTGGCAGAAATCAACGCCGCGTCGATACTAGAGCCAAGAAATGGAAATACAAATTTAAATAAACATTTCATTTCCTCAAGCGGGGATCGAACCCACAACCGCGCGTTCACAGTCACACTTTGCGCCCCTGCGCCACGACTGGCCTCAATATTCCGTACCTACGTATAAAGGTTTGTTGAACTCAGTACAAGCTATTAGCAAATTTAATGCTATTTTTTTATTACAAACAAGGAATGAGTAACGCGCGAAATATCCTTTCCGAGTATCCTGCGTGACATCGCAAGCAAAATGATAAAAATCGCGGTCGGAATTCACAATTAGACATTCACCCGACGAGAATTTCGCAAAATGTCAAGAAAAAACAATGTGTTAGGTGTCTTATAAATTGTGCCTTGTGTATAATGAGTATCGAGACATCTGTCAACGGCGGCGTATCGGACGCGGCATATTTTATAATTACACCGGCGCATACGTCGAATAGCAATCGTTCATTGGTTGGATCGCGCGAATGCCCTGCGAACAATGCGAAACGCATTTCGAATGCGCCCGCGCAGGTTAAACCACGCCACGATCAAGATTTCTCGGTCGCGATCTAGAACAGGTGCTTCGACACTTCTCCAAGTCGATGGTTTATAGCTGGATTGTTATATTTAGGTGTATGGTATTGGGAAATATGCAATTAATTTGTTTTGGAATAGTTTAATTTGATCTATGCTTGAGACAAAGTGTGGCGTTTAATTGCTTCGTTTATCACGTAATGTCTCGAAATTTGGGCGGAAAGTGGATAACGGAGTGTCTTACTTCTAGGTTCCCACCGTTATATTGCTAAATGGATGTAAACATATAACTGTAAAAAGCTGTACTTAATAAAATAGGAAAATATTTAAAATTCAGTATTATTAACACAAAATAAATTTAACTTATTCCATTAAACTTACTCTATTATATTCAAGTCAGGAAATCAGAAGAGCTACTTGCTTTTATCGGTATACTAAAAAAGACATCGCAAAACTCAGTTCATAAATATTTATAAAACGTATAATATCACATTAAGGAGTCTCACATCATAATTGGTTACACAAATTTGATATATGTAATACAATACATACTACATGTTCGTGTTTCTATTCTAGTCAGTCAGTCGTTTTGGGGAGCCGAAGTATGTGGACATTAACTTTTTTATATTGCATCTTTCTTTGCATATAGCCAGTAAAATTATGTAAATTTTGTTCAGATTTAGAGTATAATAGACTAGTAGGGGCTGCCATTATTAGGCTTTGGTATATTGCCGATTAGGTATATTGAGTGGCGGAAGTCATTCCTCCAAATGGGAATCGAACTCACAACACTCACGACTTGATAGAATCTGCGTTTTCACCATTCGAAAAATAATAAATAAAAATATATAAACACATAATATATTTAAACACATAAATATATTTATTATCATCTATATTTTAAATAGACACTAATGTTCATGTAAGAAACTTCTGTCCTGGGAATTAAATACAGGTTTAAGCCAAGTTACTTAGCTTCCGCCGATGTAACTAAAATAAAATGTATTATATTTTTTTTTTCAACTTCACGCTGTACCCTGGAGCAGAATAAACAGAGGGAACCTAGTGTTAAGACAATTCGCTTAAGTTTTTTAGATTTTCATGATTTTCAGATGTTGAGTGGCGATTTACAGCCGAATCCCGAGGTATCTCTCTCTTCACGTATTGCGTGTTTAGTGGCAGAACTTTAAGATACGCTTTGCTTTGACAGCAGAGTGGAGAAATTAACATATATATATATATATATATATATATATATATATATATATATATATATATATATATATATTTTTCTTCGAGTAGGAATCGAATAAAACGCTTGTGCCCCTGCGTCACGCCTGAACTCATGTGAATGTATTGTTTACAATTGAATTAAAATATACCTATATCGTCTATCGAAGATAGATATAAATGTTAGTCATGTCCAAATATTTTTAGTTGTATTTAGCGGTACTTAAAGAGATAAACTAAATAATTGAAACCTATAAATATGGAATTAATATCTACATCAGCTTCACGCTGTATCCCGCATACAGCAAGGTAGTATAGCTGAAACTAGTGTTGAGACACTCCGTTCCTCACTTACCGCCGAATTTTGGAGGCATTGCGTGTTGAGTGGCGGAACTCTACGACACGCTTAGCCTCGACACTAGAGCAAAGAAATGGAAATATAAATTTATATAAATATTTTTCCTCGAGTGAAAATCGAATCCAAATCCAGTCGCGTTTACAAACACAGCTTGTGCCCCTGCGCCACAACTGGCCTCGTTTAATTTACTTAATTTTAATTATTTTTTTTAATTTTGACATCTACATTTAAAATAGACACTCACGTTTATATAAGAAACTTCCATCCAAGCATTTGAATACAGATTTAAGCCTTAACTTTACTTTTCGATTGAATTAATATGTACTTCCCATATCGAATAGTAGTGTTAGTCATGTCCAAATTTTCCCCCAACCGTGTGCTCAGCGGTACTAGTAAAGAGATACGCGGTGCCAAATATGCACAGCTATTTACATGCCATATATGGCCTATAAAACAGGGCCGAAGCTAGACAATTATAGTCAACAGTTATAATGTTTATATCTTAATTTCTAAATGCTACCTTATTTGGATATCTAAGTAGCGTATTATATTATGTGTGTGTGTGATGCGCTATTTTAGTTAGTGTTGAATTAAGTTGTGTGAGTACTACTACTAGCCAGGAAAAGTAGAGGGAACCTAGTGTTAAGACACTCTGTTCTCAAGTCTCCAACGATTTTTGGAGGGATTGCGTGTTTAGTGGCGGAATTCGACGCCGCGCTTTGCCTCGTTACCGGAGCGAGGAAATGAAAGTACCTACTAAATATTTAATTTTCTCAAGTGGAAATCGATGAGAAATAGAAGAAAGAGTTGAGGCCGTCGTGGCGTAGGAACACAAGGGCGTGACTGTAACGCAACGGTTGTGAGTCCCACTTAAGGGAACAAATTATTATTAATTAATATTTTCGTTTCTTTGCTCTAGGACCGAAACAAAAGCCCAGCGTTGAGTTCCGCCACTCAACACGCAATGCCTCGAAAAATACGGCAGAAAGTCTCTCTCTGCCTACTCTGATATACGCGCAATATAGCGTAAAGCTGATATTTTTTTGACAATATCACATGCAAATGCATATACTACAACTTTTGGAAATTTGCTTGTTAATAACCGCCGGGTCCCCGCGGCATCTACAACAAAGCGGTACTTTTATTCCGTCTAAGATACCAATCTCAAACGTGAGTGTTGTTCATAACTACACGGCATATATCTATGAATGTCTTTATTACTGTGTTTTAGTCATTTGTTAGATTTTCTCATAATGATTGTCCCAAAAACGAGTGTATGTGTCGTCAAAAGCCTTTGTCTAATCGCTGCGGCTGCTTCACGTTCGCTCCATTCGTTAGAACACATCCTGCTTTATAACACTAAAATAATGTATGAAATATCGCAGGATCTTATAATTTTTATTATGTTGACCGAAATTATAAAGAAATTGTGGCTCGGTACCCGTCTTGCTAGCATTAAGTGGTTTTACTCTGTATATAAGTTATTTTATTATTACTGGACTTGGTTATAATTTAAAAGTTCTTAGACACAAATATGATAATAAAAAAAAATCAGCTTCACGCTGTATCTCGCACACAGCAGGGTAGGCAGAGGGAACCTATTCTTAAGACACTCCGTTCCGTTGTTGTATATTTCTGAAAATCCGATATTTTACTTTTTTTTATAATGATATATTATGATATAATGAGATATGTTTAAGATCATTTGTTGAGGCAGTCGTCGCCTGGTGATACAAGGGTGTGACTGTAGATACGAAGATTGTGGATACGCTTCCCACTTGGGGGAATGAAATCGTTAAAATTTTCTTGTTTTTTGCTCTCGTAACTACTAAAACCCAGCGTTCTGCCACTCAACACGCAATGCTTCCAGAAATAGACGGAAGTGACGAACGAAAGAGTCTTAATGGCAGGTTCCCTTTGCTGACTCTGCTACGTGTTACTAAATATTTCAACTTTAAAGATAAACAAAAATATATTAATTTTTTTCGATATAAATCAAAATTTTACTTAGAAATGTATATAACATACTTTGTTCTATAGTTAAAGGAATACTAAAGTAAAATTCAAATTATATTTGCAATAGTGCATCAGACTGGAACGTAACGATTAAACCCTCATACGGATTAACGCAACGCCTAAATATGCTATAAGAACAAGTAAAATTGGCATTTCGCCCATGGAACCTTGCCAAAATCGCGAGTGAAAGATTAAATACATCCTTATACGGTTTGAGACAAGTGTTTTATCACATTCGCTAGTCAATATCAATAATGCATAACGCGATATTATGTACAGTGACCGTTACTTGGATGGCTCATACCATTCATTAGTAGTTTACCAGCACTCCGCTTTGGCGAAACCGCTGGTGTCTGTACTGTATGGCTCACTGGATAGGGCTTATCGTTTATCTGTCCAACGTTCGAACCTGGTGAACTTGTTGGTTCACTTGGTTTGTTGGAATGTTGTTTTTCTTGTTGTTTTTTAATATTTAGGTAGTAAATGATATATTGTTGTATACTTGTTTAATAAAACTGGTATTGTTATGATTGTTTTATGTAAGCATTTAGATTATCTTTATATTCACCCCATTCAGGTAGACAAACAGAAGCGAAGCTAAATTTTTCTTCTCTTTTTTAATATAGGTATATGTGATGAAATTTAACGTTTAGTTACTAGTAGTAAACATTTTTTTCAACAAAATCAGATTATACTATATATCTATGTTATACATATATTTCATATGTAGCGAAAATCGAATCTGTGACTATTGCAGAAAAAAATGATTTTCCTTATCAGTTCAATAATCTTTATATCTACGTCAACATTAATACGCCGTTCATATAGCGTTCGTGTATTGACGATTTAATTAAACTTTGATCCGGCTACCACCGATATGCGAGGTGGGTGTCCAATATAAAACATATATAATATATATATTCGCCTTTATGAGTCATAAAAATAAATACTCTTTCATAGAATTACTCCAGAACGTGAAGATATATGATTAAATGGTATGCTGTAGCATCGTCCTTTTTATAAACTTCGATCCGATCGTTTCCACCGGATATCGTAATATAATGGTCATTTAATCATGTGACCACATTACCACATTTTAAATACTTAATATATAAGATACGTGATTTCTTGTTCATGTTTACCTGTCTTTCTGTATAGCAGGGTAGTTCAATTTTAAAGCATTGCGGAATGTGAGTCAGAGTAGAAAATTAAAATAATTTGGGTAATTTTTACAATGTAATTAAAACTAACCATAATAAAAATATAGAATTAAACGAAATACATAAAGACAGTCTATGGTCAAAAATTACGTAATTTTACATTATTTTCTAAAGACACGATTAAGCTGCAAATAATGAAATCATACAAAAATAACAAATTAACATTACAATATTAAAAAAGAAAAATAAGTAGCAGCAAAAATCGTAAGAATATACCAACATCATATTAACTCAAAACGGCAAACTGAAAAGGAAACAACAGCTTTCATAATTCACAAAATCCTCCCCACAACCCAATACTAAATCACAAAACGCCTATTAAAATTGCACCAACACCCGAACAACATCTGTCTAATAGCAGAATTAATAAACCACAAAGGTGTAATTCTATGGGAGTTCCTTAGAAATTTTCATTTGAAACTGCATTTTCTATATTGTTCATGTAACCCACTACATTTAAGTTAATTATAAGTTTATAGCAAGCTGCATTTATAGTGGTATTTTGGTAATATAATAGTCAGATGGCACGCTCGATAAAGCCTAACCTGGTACTTGGAAAGCCTCGCTCATTACGCATTCGGGTCGCAGAGACCGAACAAACGAATATAATAATTATGAGTGGAATGGATTAACAGTGATGTTCTGTTGTGTTTTCGCGAAAGGTTTTTTTTTATTTTGTTTTTTTTTTTCGTTGTGCGCTGTATATGCAGAGGGAACCTGAGGAACTAGTGTTGAGGCACTCCGTTTTCAGTAAAATACTTCCATTTCTCAATTTTCGTCTAATTCCGTCACTGTGTGTTGGGTGGCGGAACTCGACTCCGCGATTTGGCTGTTGCCAGAGCGAGGAAATAGAAATATTAAATAGTTCATTTCTTTAAGTGAGAATCGAATCTAAAACCTATCGCATATACAGTCACTTATCTCTCCGCGCATCGACAAGCTTCAGGTTTATTTTTGGTTATTTTTTGCTTAATACATTTTACAGAGGATTATCAATTCTATTTCTACATTTTATAATATTGTATTAGCATTTCATAATGATATTACTACTTTTAAGCTGTCACATCCATCTGCCACTCAATATATAGTCTAAAAGATTCACGAATCACTTCATCTTCCTTCTCTTTCTCTTCTGATATTTGAATTTGAAGAAAATCTGAAAAGAAACCAGCTACAAGAGATTGCACTTAAAACGAAAACACTCATTTGTTGTTTTATTAAAAACTGTAAAGATGAAAATTACTTGAAACTTTTAAATGCATTTTCTTTTTCTTTAAGAGAGTAAATATAATTCATTAGTTATTCCTATAACTAAAAAAGGTTTAGATTTATTAACATTATTAAATATAATTTTATCATAATAAAATGATTTAAGAATTATTTTGAATAAATTTTAATAACAAAAACAGATACACAAAATAGAGAATAGAAAATTAAGAAAAACGTGCTCATGTGGTAAGAACTCGTCGAGCGAATGAATGATAAAAGAATGGCAAAAAAAGACTTTTGAAGGAAAAGTGAGCGGTAATAAACGTAGGGGTGATACCTCGATTGACTTACGAAAACACAGTATTGATGATGGTGGAAGGTCAAGTGAAAAGCAAGAGGACCCCCTCAGAGGGCATGTATGAAGAAGTTGATGGTAATAGACGAGGTGAAAGAGGTGCGCAGGGACCGTAGCGTTTGATGCGCTATTCTCTTTCCTTAACCCACAAGGCTACACCGAAAAGCTAAATAAGGTTCGATAATAAGCACCAACGTGGCACAGTGGAAACAAGAAAAAGTCGCGGCGATATAGTGTCTAGACTTAATACTCAAAGTCTTGAATTGAAGCGGGAAGCAGAGAATGGAGTGTCTTGACACTAGGTTCTCATTGCCTAGCCTGCCGCATTTAAGTTTACGAATTGAAAGAAACCATCTCATTACGTCGTCTAATAATTATTTTGTATAATTGTATTTTATATTAACTATATTATATTTACATTTCAATAAAGATCCAATCCATTTAGGTATATATATAGTATATAAATACATTGGTTTCGCCATAGTTGTTTGAACTCCGCAATTAAGTAAAGGTTAAGTTGATTAATTAAATCTTCGTGATGTTGGTTGCGTTATGTTTCTCCATACACTTCACTTCCATACACAGTATTTGTGGGAATCTTATCATTTAAATTCATATACTAGTACAATCTAATAATAGTCAATAAGTAATTTTAAGTTACAATTTTCTTAAAATATTTTAGCATGATACAGCCAAACGCTCTTAAGAAAAATAGTCTTAACGGACGGACAGACAGTTCCGCTTTTTTCTTTCGAAATACGGAACCCTAAAAAATAAATATATTATATATTTATTTGACAAGGCTAACATAGAATAATTAACAAAAAAAAATATAAAAAACACACATAGACACACACAAAATAATAATACGAAAAGCTCCATTGTGCTTTATTTCTCACAAAATCATGTGAAAAGCATTTTAACTGGTCAAAATGGACGCTTTTCGCGAGAGAATTCAAAATTAAACGATTACCTGTAATCAGTTCGCAATTAGGACCGATCGTGGATCCAACGTCAGTGTAATATCTGCATGGTAATTACCAATACCAGCGATAATTGCCGCTTCGGGTCGTCCGCGGTTCGAGCACTTTGCCCCGATCTGTTTGAATTCATGAGCGAGGATATTTTGAATGTGTTTTTTATGTATATTAATGATATAGGTTTATTAGAAATTATATTTATAATTGAAATAGATATGATTTGGGGCCAGTCGTGGCGCAGGCACAAGGTGTGACTGTAATCGACTGGTTGTGGGTTCGATCCCCGCTCGAGGGAATGTAATATTTATTAAAATTTATATTTCCATTTCTTCGCTCTGGTGTCGAGGCAAAGTGCGACGTTGAGTTCAGCCACTCAACACGCAATGTCTCCAGAATTCGGCGGAAAGTGGGGAAAGGAGTGTCTTAACGCTAAGTTCTCTCTACTAACCTGCTGTATACGGGATACAGCGTGAAGCTGATTTGATTTGATTTGGAATTTTCAAATTTATTTTGGACCATTCTTAATTTATGTCAAATGCTTGCATTTTGAAATTATAACTTTCGATATAAAACAATAAAACTTTCGAATGTAAGAAATGAATGAAGTCCATAGTGACGCAGTGGAACAGTGTTAGTCTGTTACGCAGTGGATCAATGTTACGAGTTGACAGTAATTTCAATTCCCACTCCACTCTTAAAAATAAATAGGCAATATTTTACTCTTCTAAGACAAGATGGAAAGTGTTGAACAGTATAGTAGCCTGATATTAAATTCAGTCGAAGTTAAATTAGTCGAGGCCAGTTGTGGCGCAGCGGCACGTGGTGTGACTGTAAAACCGACTGGTTGTAGGTTCGATCCCCACTCGAGGAGATGAAATATTTGCTTAAATTTATATTTCCATTTCTTCGCTCTGGTGTCGAGGTTAAGCGCGGCGTTGAATTCTGCCACTGAACACGCAATGCCTCCAGAATTCGTCAGAAAGTGGAAAACGGAGTGTCTTACCACTAGGTTCCCTCTACCTACCCTGCTGTGTACAGCGTAAAGCTAATTTAATTTAATTTTAATATTAAATTAAAAAAAAAAATACAGTAAAGGTTAATATTATCAATTTCCTTTTAATCTTATAATTATATAAAAAAAAAACCCTTATATAATATTAATCTTTATAAAAATCAAACCAAAACTGTAAAGTTCAATGTGACAATTAAAACAATTTATTCCAGATAATACACCATAATTATTAATGTAGTCATAACACGACACCATTTCTGTATAATTGAGTTACTTTACATTTTTAAATTTATGAACCAAACTTCGTATATAATCGTATATTTATAAGCTATAAAAATATTTCCTTTATAACACATTAAAGTGATTTATTACGTGTTTTATATTAAATGATTTTTATAAAATATTAGATTTTGCATCTTAATTAGTAAATATTTAAATGTAAAATCAAATTGACCATTGCCTGGTTTTTTCCTATGTGCTATAGGTTCCTTTCACGCTGTAGGGGGAACCTAGTGTTAAGGCTCCATTCCCCATTTTCCCCTGATCTTTTTACATATATGTCTAGTTTTGACTTGATTTATGCATTTTAAGTTCAAGTTCGGCCTAAGTTTAATAATATTGTAGTGTGCTAAAGTACTTACAGTACTGAATTTCGTTATTCAACAAGCAATGTCTCGAAAAGTCGGCGAAAAGTGGGGAGCGGAGTGTCTTAACACTAGGCTCCTCTCTGCCAATCCTACAATAGGCGGGATACAGCGTGAAAGTGAGGAAAAAAATAAAAAAATAAGTTACTGCTACACGCACACAGACACACACAGAATTTAAAATTAAATTGCCATGTTATATATAACAAAATAACTGTTTTACTAAAAAATCACGCACGACGTAAGGACATTCCACATTTCGAGTATCAACCAAGCAATAAATTACATTCTTAACACAATAAATTTTAAACAAAACTCTTTTATAATTCTTAAGCCAATTTATCATCAAATGTGGTTCATCACGTACAGTATGCACTACATATCCACTGTATACACACATTTTTTGAAACTTCATACTATTACCTGCACATAGCAGGGTGGACACAAGAAACCTGGGAACCTATTATAGTATTTAGACACTCCCGTTAAAATCCCGTTCCCTACTTTTGAAGACGTTGAGCGACGGAAACCAACACAGCGCTTTGCCTCGACACCAGAGCGAAAAAATCAAAATATTAAATATTTCAGCGGGAATCGAACCCACAACCAGTAGCGCTTACAGTCGACCGTTTGTGCCTCTGCGCCACGCCTGGCCTCAATACGATATGAATGCTCAATTAAAATGCACCTAAAGAATTAAACAGGTGGGCGCTGAACAAATTGCCTTTCCTCATATACATATCAGTATTCTGGTCAAGTCCAAAATTTTTCCACATTATTATAGTGAGTCATAGCGTTATTTCACCATTAAATATACTGTTTCCAGTATCTATGTATGTGACGTGCTCTGGAAACTAATAAGTAGGTTTCTTGGGAAAAAATATACGTCAGTTAGTGTTTTTTTGATATAATTGTTGAAATTTATTGTGTAAATTTGGGTAAAATTGATAAACAGAGAAATAGTGTATATCTCTGTCTTTGTTGGCAAAAGCACAGAGCATTATGGTCTACGGCCCAGCATAATGTGCCTTTATATATAAATACGCGAAAACTGAAGCACAGAGTCACTTGTCAAGATGTCACTATCTTTTTCCCGCTTGGAATAAGCTAAAATTTTAAAATAAAAAAGACTATATTCGATAAACAATAAAGTAAATTCAATCAAAATTAAAATAATGCTAACATACATAATATAGGCTTATCTATACCATTTAAATTACAGCTTCACGCTGTATCCCACACACAACAGAGTAGGCAGAGGGAACCTAGTTTAAAGACACTCCATACTCCACTTTCTGCCGAATTTTGAAGGCATTGCGTATTGAGTGTCGGAATTCAACGCCGCACACAGAGCGAAGAAATGGAAATATAAATTTAAATAAATATTTCATTTCCTCCAGTGGGGATCGAACCCACGATCGCATTACAGTCACACCCTTGTGCCCCTGGGCCACGACTGCCTCGTGGCCTCTAAAAATTACAACTTCACGTAAATTTGAAAGCGTAACACGCTGGAACTATTTAAAAGCTACTTTTTATTGTTTTCCATCTTTAACCGACCACACCTATTGTTTGTAATTACAACAAAAAATAATGAAATATCTAGTTGGTGGGTGGGGTCGTTTAAAAACGCAGTAAACAAATTTATTCGACCCACGCGGCAATTAGTTCAGTTAGAACGAAATTGGACGTTCCCCCGGATTTGAATTAAAACCTTGCACTACACGTAAATGTGAATAATTACGTATTTAATAATGCTTTGTTCTCGAAGAATCGACGAGAAAATTCAAGTAATTCAATTGTTTGGGGCAATTTAATTCTAGTCAGGTTGCATGCTGTTTGCTTTCTAGTACAGGCCTTTTTGTTTAAGTTAGGATTCCGTTTTGTAATGTCTGAATATGATTAAAGTTTTTTTTTTATTATAAAAAATATATTATTCTTTAAAATGCATAAAATTTCGGGAATTTAACTCAATACTAAATTATTGCAATTACATACATAAGAAAATAAATATAGATGATCTATCTATAAATATTATTCCAGAGTACCAGCTATTAGGTGGAAAAGGTTAGTTTTTAATTATTAAAAAGACTGACCAGTAAATGTTTACATTATTTTATTAAAATATTATAAGTACACTCATCACGCAATGTCTCTATAATTCGGAAATTGGGAAACGAAAGTGTCCTAATGAGAAAGGACTGTCTTGAAAACAAGCTCCCAGGTTCCCTCTGCCTACCCTGCCATATAGCGGGATAAAGCTTCACGCTGTATCCTGCACACAGCATCCTGCTCTGTGCGGGATACAGTGTGAGGCAGAGGGAACCTAGTGTTACGAATTTCTGGGGACATTGCGTGTTGAGTGACGGAACTCAACGCCGCGCTTTCCCCTCGACACCAGAGCGAAGAAATGAAAATATAAATGTAAATAAATATCTCATCTTCTCGATTGGGGATCGAACCCTCCACCAGTCGATTTACAGGCGCACTTTGTGCCTCTGCACCACGGCAGGCCTCCATCACTGGCGGGATAAAGCGTTAAACTAAAAAAACGATATTGTACGTACGTTACCTATACATTAAATACATATATATCTACACGCTTTATAATTACAATTTTTACATATAAATCAATACAAAAAAAGGTTTTATTAATATAATACATTCTATTTATACAGAACCCTACAACATTCAACGTGTAATTATACCATGTTTTGTACGTTTTCTGTTTGACGCGTTGATAATCTAGTCGTTATTTTCAACGTAATAGAGGAAAGTGTGATTTACGCCCTGATAGTTTAATAACGAAATATAGATATGTAAAGCAACTATAATTTTCGGCAAAGTTGATCGCGGTGGTTGCGAATTCATTTTTTTAGTTAGGGAATTTTGATGTATCTTCGTTTTCATTTTGTCCCGCAGCCCGCAATAATAATAGCATCAAAACACTGCTCTATCCACCTTTTGCCAAAATACTTGAGGAATGGCAGAACTTATCAGTGCTTAAATACTTATTTAGAAAACGTATAAAAATTTGCACGTAGCGGGATTCGAACCTGCGCCTCCTGGAAACCGACCAGGCGCTCTGACCACTAAGCCATACGTTCGCCATATTATACGCTTGTTACAACTTATTAATGTTGTTAGCATCTCTGCAGAGAGATTTTTACTAATTTCCGACACAAAGATAAGAATTACTAAGAATTATAAGAGAGAATGCTATTTAATAAATATTTTAAACATTTTTAAAGTGTTTGACTTATAAAAAGAGAAAAATATTTTATTACCAGGTATTAAAAGTACCTACTAAAAATCAATATGACCGATTAAAAACCAAATTTTGATTTATTGTTTTTTATAAACTAATTTATATTTTACGACACACGACCTTTAACTACGCCTTGCAATATTATCTGGCCGTAATGACCGTTCTCTAAATCGAATCTATTCCAACCTACGAAATATAAAGAGCCATTAATAAGTTTGGGGATTAAGATTTTAAAACTTTGTTCGATAAATCAAATTTATTACGAAGGGTGGGGGGTAGTATAATCTCGTTCAGGAAATTAAACGCGGAATTACCATAATTGATACGGTTCGAGTGAATCGGTCCTCAATGTTCCTTGAGAAGGCACAGGAGCTGCCTTAGAAGTATTATAAGAGAAATTTTTAATCGTCTTTTCAACACCCATTTGGATATAGGACTAATTAATGTTTTTCTTCAATATTTTGTAGACTTTTTTTGTGTATTTTAAAGCTTTTGTTTCTGTGTTTTTATATATGTTAGGTTCACATTTTGTTTAGATACCTATTTTAATAATTAACGTTGTATAGATAGATAGATATCGTCATGGTGCAGAGCACAAGCACATAACAGCGACGGCTGTGGATTCGTTTCCTACTTGGGGGAATGAAATATGTGATATAAATGACTAGGAGGTCTCGCAGATGCTGACAGGGCATGGGTGTTTCAGGAAAAGGCTGTACGACATGAAGTTATGTGAGGTTAGTGTGTGCTTCCGAGGAGAGGAGGGGAGGGGAGGAGAGAATAAGTGAAGGTGAGCAGGCGACGAAGTGGCGTGGCGTTCTCCGTATAAGCGGCTAGATATAGGCCGCCCTACTAGATAGGGAGAGGGCCAGATCAGGGACTGGATCAGAAATATTGGGGAACGGAAGTGTCCTAATGAGAAAGGAGTGGCTTAACAACAAGCTCCAAGGAAATCAAGAGGTGGATCGGCCGACTTCTGTCGGCTGACACTTCCCATGTTTCGGACCATATAGCAAGATGCTGGTGGGTCCATGAGGTGGTTGTGGGTATGCCCTTCTACGTGAGAAAGTGTAAAACTCATTTAATTATATTCTCAAAAATTTAAATAACTGCAACTATAATTTTAATATATTACAACAGCAACAAATAAACGCAGCCATCCATACAAATTTAATTACTAATAATGATTAATAACTAGCAAACATAGATTTATATCGACACGCGTCAGCAATAAAATACTTAGCCCTACCTATTCTTTGTACCGAGCCTCGTTTGAATTAATCAAATCACTCTACGGACTGTAGATTCTAATCTAAGTTGGGTATCTTCAAAAATTAGAGCAAGAGGAACGTTCAATTGTTTTCTCTCGCCCACGAATATATGTATGGCCATCTTGTTGGTATTTTTTTTTGTTATTAGGCATTCGTATAGATAGTTATAACGGGTTGTAATCATCTCATTGTGTGTGCGGTACGGTGGAGCGTCTAGGAAGTTTTGAATGTGAGTTGTTAGATTAGTTCTGTAAATATTTCGTCAAATTCTTTTATAAAATCTTGTTTTATATCGTGAATTTTGTTATTATAGGAAGATTCGTTTTAAAAAGTTAAATCAGTAAGTGTGCATAATGTAGGTGTGTTTGTCCACACGCGTTTTACATGAACTTTTATAATAAAGCGTTTGGACTTTACCTACTTATAAGAAAACAATAAATATCTATTTAAAAAATATTCTTCTTTCCTAAGTATGGATATGAACTGAACGCTCAAGAAAATGAAATATTCCATATTTTCATTTCTCCACTAACGGTAATGACGCAAATCATGGCGTTTAGTACCACTACTCAACACGCAATGCCTTATGAATTCGACAAAAAATGGGGAACAGAACTTACTAACCTACCTTCTGCCTACCATCCTATGAGCAGGATACAGTGTGAAGCTAAAAAAATTTAAACACAATATTTATAAATCAAAATTTATTCAGCTTCACGCTGTATACCGCACATAGCAGGGTAGGCAGAGGGAACCTAACGTTAAGACACTCCGTTCCTCATGAGGCGTTGCGTGTTAAGTGGCGAAACTGAAAGCCTTTAAGCGTTTTACCACGACACCATTTCTTCGAGTGGGGATTAAACCCACAACCAGTCAATTTTACAGTCACATTTTGTGCCTCTGCGCCACGACTGGCCTCAATATTTAAATAAAATTAAAAAAAAAACCATACATACCCACCTAGAACCTGTCACACACAATCATACGGATAAAACAACACGTGTTTCTTCACCTAATGAATCTTCCAAAGCATAATGAGTACAACAATGTAAATACAGGCCGTATTTACATAATGTCAACTAAGAAGGTGTAGGAGTGACGGTCGATCTCGAACGTCGTTAATCGAATGAAGGAATGCTATTGTGGTCGGTTTGTGTGTGTGTGTGTGTTTTAGCTGGTGATTGTTGTGTTTATGACATATGAATATCGAGGATCTTATCTTATCTTGATGGGAAGTATTGGTTTTGATTTTACATTTTATGTGTACAAGTTTAGGTGCAAGTTATAATTTTGTATGTGTTGAAGCACCGGAGGTCAGGTCCCTCCGGAGGGGACCTCAGGTCAGGTCCCCATTGGAGAAGAGTTGCTAGGGATAGAAGACATAAGAGAATGTTAGAGGAGGTCTTTACCAACTGGCACACTGAGCTCAGAGATACACTGTGACTATATTACTAATAAATTTAATATAAAGGTCAGGATAACAGGCTTTACGTAATGTAATGTAATATGTGGCCATAAATATGTTTTTTTTTTTAAGATTTATGCTGTTTCTCAGATAGTTAAATCAGGGTGGGCATAGGGAATCTATAGTTTTTCGTAAATATTACTTGAAATTTTTTATACATATTTATATAAGTTACCTATTTTTTTATCGACTTATTAAAGAAATATGTTATTTTTATTCCTTTAAATATATCTAATATAACATTACATTATCAAATATATATTTAACAAATCTTTTATAAAAATATTTATCATAAAAGTGAACTTTACTTTGAAGTCGTGTTCGAATACAATAATCCTGGATCAACTATCGACGCCCCGCTGTGCGCGTGCGCAACGCTTATACAATGAAAGATAAATAAAAAGTTAAAGTAAATTTAATTTATTGATCGGTGCATAAATTATTTACCTAATTTTATATGACATAATAACATTTAAAATTTAGGCTGGAAAATAAAGAAATAATGAATAATTTTACGTATTGGCATTCTATAAAGTAAGCGGCCATTCTACAATAGAATAACTATGACAGAAAGCTTTCTTATAACAACATTGTTTTAGAAAATGCGTAAAATTGAAACCTAATCTACTCCGCAGTAAAGTCAACGAGATACTTACAATAAATAACGAAGCTGTGTAATTTAACGCCGTCTCAGGCAACAGATGATAGTGATTTATTATCTATTAAACAAGCTTAATTTATTACTAAATACAAAACTTGAGTAGAACCCGATAGTAAAATTAATCAGTAGTTTTTTTTACGCCTCTCGGTTTGTTTTAGCATTTAATTATTTTTAACTACTGCGTCGTCGGCTTCCTAGATATTTTTGTTAGATAAAAATATATTATAATTCTACTTTATATATAGAAATGCTTAGAATAGCGTCAATTTATCGACATGGTGTAGTTATTTAATATCAAAATACTCCGTCTTTGTAGTTTCGATCAACGTATTTTATATACAATAAGTGAAATAAGAATAAGGAATAGCCCCAAGAAGTAGCCTTAGTAAAATAGCCTTAATAGTGAGCAAACGTCAGGCTAATTCACCGGTAGTAAACAATACTAAAAATTACAATGTATTTGTTGTACATATAACTTTTTCTATAATTATATTTGAATCCTTATAGAATCATTGCGTTTTTTTATCTTCACGCTTTATTCCTGGGAACCTGGGGATCTAGTATTAAGACCCTGGGTTTCCAATAAGACATTTCCGTTCTCCACTTTAATGTATTTTGATAGTTATATAAAAAAACTAAAGTTCTTGTGTGGCTTAATCTCGGACACTCAAAGATTGTTTGGATTAAAAAAAAAACTTTTTATCTAGTATATTCCATTTATCGACTACTTCGATATCATGGATTTCACATTTACATAATCCATATTTTCGACGCAACTTAGTTATTTTCAATCGACCACAGAGTTAAAGCTGTAGGTCAAAAGTAGTTTTAAATTAAATTAAATTAGCTTCACGCTGTATCCCGCACACAGCGGGGTAGGCAGAGGAAACCTAGGTGTTAAGACACTTTTGGGGAATGGTCCCCAAAAGTTAGTTTTAAATATAAAAAAAATGTTACAATCATGACGAATTAATAACTATTTTATTAATATAATCTTAGGTTGTAGACATTTCAATACACATTGAAAGGGTGGTACAGACTGCCATTTGATAGACAACTCGCCTCAGTCAGTTCATGTTGCTATATTAAGATTCGGCATACATATACGGTTACAGACCTAGATTTTTATAATGTGAAGACAAGAGATTTTTACTTGTATTAACATTACAATTTATATTACCAAGTCGTAGGCTTAGCTTAGGTACTTCCAAGTTAATAGACTCGACTTTGTGATAGTTTTTGGTTTTTAAATTTCATGCTGTTTCTCGAGTATAGCAGGTTATTTCTTATCCTATTGACGTATTGGGTGGCGAAACTTAACGCCGCGCTTCGCCCTTAAGATAGTGTAATAAAAACAACTAATTTCCGTGCGTGACCAGTCCAGATGCCTATTAAAAATAAATCAAAAAAATCAAATCAGCTTCACGCTATATCCCGTACACAGCAGGGTAGGCGCAGAGGGAACCTAGTGTTAAGACACTCCGTTTAGCACTTTCTGCCGAATTCTGGAGGCATTGCGTGTTGAGTGGCAGGACTCATCGCTGCGCTTAACCTCGACACCAGAGCGAAAAAAGGGAAATATAAATTTAAGTAAATATTTCATCACCTCGAGTGGGGATCGAACCCACAACCAGTCGGTCGGTTTTACAGTCACACTTCGTGATTTACAAATAATTAGTTTCAAATAATTATTCTTAGCTTCTTTAGAAGCTAAGAAAATAATAAAAAAAATCTATTATTACATATAAAAACTGGCACATAAATTTAAACATTCCGATACACAGTAAAACACAATGACGTTACTAAACCAAACTTGTTTTATAAAATTAATTACCACAGATAATATAATAGAGATGTCATGAGAAAAAACCGTTAATCTTGAGCAATAAATAGCTTCAACTTTCTTAATTAAATGCCCATGTTTGTTTGGAAATATTCAAATTATTATTATATTATACTCTGTTAAGATTTTAGATCTGTTTGTTGTCTTATTAATCATTTTTAGTATGTCATAAGGAAAGAGAATAAAGAACATAAAAAGTGACATTTTGATTCGGAAAATTATTATGTACGAAATTTGAATTATGTTTATAGAAATTATTTATTACTGGCAAGTTTTATTCATTATTCTTGGAGACAATTAATGATATCTACTTATATTTTTAAATATAGTTTGATGCAAAACTTTTATAATATCTTTAACAATATAGAATTAAATTGTAATTACTATTAATTACGAAATTGATGTAAGAAGAACAAAAACAGTAGTAATAATATTTATGATCCGTGATTTTTATTCTTTTTAAAGTACATAATGGATGCTAAAAGTATGTGGCAGCGTTGTACGCTGCATTTCTTAAAATTCACTAAAAGCTCTTTTATAGGTACTGTCGAAATAAATGTCCACAAAATATTTTATTTGGATCCACAAAATTATATAGGCCGTAGTGATGCACTTGGGACAGCGTGCTGACTGCTTACGCAACGATTTTGAGTTCGATCTTGAGTTCGATCCCTTATTCGGAAGAATTAATTAAGTTAAACTACTCAGCTGCACGAATTTGTGGGGAAAGACGAATGCCTTAACATTACTGTCTGCCTACCTTGCCTACTTTAGATATGTGGAATAAAATGTGAAGCTAAAAAAACATTTAATAGAAGTTTCGCCATTTAATTTAAAACAGCAACTGAAATTTGAAATCGTCTCAAATACAAAAAAAAAAATGTTGTATAAACAACAGGTTACAACGAAATCATTAACGATAAGGCACGAGCGCATCTGCTCGTATTTGCATAGCATCGATTGGGATGAAAGATTAATCCCTACCATATTTTTGTCTTGAACATCATTTATAGGCAATCAACCGAGAGAGAGGGAGAGAGAGAAACAGAGAGAGAGAGAGAAAATGATCATTATCATACTTCAGCCCTTAAGCAATTTTTTCAGACGCTAAACAAAGGGATGGCTGTTTGTTATTAGGTTAGGGGCGATAATGTAATGCAATTAGTTTTTTTTTCTGTAAAAAAAAAAACTTATTAATCATTATTTAAATCTGCCAGCTGAATAAACGTGGAACAGTGATTAGAGTCTATTATTAGTTGGTTTCTAATACAAAAACTTACAACAGTTTGTATATAAAGATTTTTATGCAATATGTTTTATATTATATACAAAGTAGATTTAAAATAAAAATTAATCAGCTTCACGCTGTATCCCTCCCAAGACAACGTGTCAAGCTATTAATATAAACTTTGAAAGTTTTAATTTAACATTTCCTTTTTTATATTTACCTTCACTCTGTATCCCGCAAGTAGCCGAGTAGCCAGAGTGAACCTAACAAAATTACCAACTTACTTTCCTATTTTCGTTTTGCTTTGTTACTACAGCAGGGAAATGAAAATATTAAATAAGTAATTTCGATGAGCGGGAATCGAACCCATAATCCCTAAAAACTTCTGATCCTTACAGTATTTGACATCATAAAAAAAAATATATAAAGATTTTGAAT
Organism: Heliconius erato x Heliconius himera; assembly: GCA_013421005.1. Taxonomy (NCBI): domain Eukaryota; kingdom Metazoa; phylum Arthropoda; class Insecta; order Lepidoptera; family Nymphalidae; genus Heliconius; species Heliconius erato x Heliconius himera. The sequence continues at coordinate 168,333 of JAATLQ010034496.1, forward strand.
CTATACATACAAAAAACTTGCAAACTCGAAAGTAACTCTATTTATCTGTCTGTCTGTCTATGACACAAACAGGGCCAAACCGCTGGTTGTGATAAAATTTTACATAGAGATACTTGAAGGTCTGGGCATGAATATGGAGTCTTTATTATTTTTAATATTAAGATTTTCCTTTAGTTACTTTAGGGCCAGTCGTGGCGTAGGGGCACAAAGTGTGACTAAACGCGACTGATTTTGAGTTCACTTGAGGAAATTAAATATTTATTTAAATTTATATTTCTTTTTCTTTTCTCTGGTGCCGAGGTAAAGCGCAGCGTTAAGTTTCGCTACTCAACCCGCAATGCTTCCAGAATTAAGCGTAAAGTGGGGAACGGAGTGTCTTAACACTAGGTTCTCTCTGCCAACCTTGCTGTGTACACAGAGTGAAGCTGATTTAATTTTGATTTATTTGTTTTAATTTTACTTACTTTATTTGTTCATTTTAATTACTTAGGTATTTTTTTCTTATATTAAGAATGTTATTTCCCTTACTTATTTTTTTCTTTCTCGGTTTATTATGATCATTTAGACTCATATTTAGGCGAAAACTAAAAATTATTTCATGCTACTATTTAATAAATGTTAGTGTAGTTCAAACGGGCGAAGCCGATTCATATATTATATAACAATTGATTTAAGCGGGCGAAGTCTCTTAGCTTACGCCGCGAGTGTACCCTAAAATAGAATATTATATACTTTACGTTACGATTATAACCGAACACAAAACCTACTAATTCCAAATCCCCCAAGAACAGTAAAATTCACAAGTGACTTATCACTTCATCTCGCAACAGTAACAACCCTCCATACCATCATTAGCCAGAATAAGACCATTACCGATCCTTTCTTTTAACCATGGAAGGGTTAAACCAGCCTTTGGCACAATAGGTTTATTCTATTACGGCCGCTTATACGCGCGATGTGATAAATATGAATGTTGAACAACGTGGGTTATGCTCCTTTGCCGGGGGTCAAAATATTTGAATATGGAACGGTGCAATTTGAAGGGTTAATTGGGATTCGGGTTGCTTTATGAAGTTTTGTAATTGTGACACGGTAATGAAGTTCGCGTATGGATTTTGTGTTGTTTTTTTTTTTAGTTTTACTCTGTTTCGCGTGTGGCAGTTTTGGGAAGGTAGTGTTGAGACACTGTGTTTTCCAATTCTAATCTGCCCATTTAAAAAATAATAATAGGTATATTGAGTGGCAGTATTTATTAATATGATGATTTTCATCTTTTTAGTAAATTAAAATGATGACAACAAATTTTAAATTTGAAATATAAACTTCATATTCAAACTTCCTATCTTATTTAGTTGCTTGTAATTTTTACTTGTTCACCAATAATATAAAATAATTCAACAAAAAGATACATGTCATTTATTTTACACATTAAACGTAATAAGAATCAAATCTACGATAACAAAACGAAAACCAATCCAAACAACTATCCAACATACTTAGGGCATACAGAATGAGCTTAAAGCTCTCACCACCGAACCGTAGATAGAAACAATTTGAAGCACTTTCCAAATCAGTTTGAATCCCACTGTTTCAAAGACTCAAACACAGCCAATGGCTAATTACAAAGCTGAATGGGACTTAGCTATAGAGTAAGAGGAGAAAAAAAAAGAGTAAAAAAGAGAGTAAAAAAAACAATTATTAACGATACAGTGGCCTCACGAGTGGCCCGGTGCGGGCACATCTGTTCTATGTACCCGCTACCCTTGTAGATTAAAGTGATAATTATTCTTTAGCATAATTATTGGATTTGAGTATAATGTGCATTGTTGTTGGCCTGTCGCGCGGATTTTGTAATGTTCATTAATCTGTATAGAAATATGGAGGCATGTGTGGACATTTGGTGTTTTATATGTAATTATAAGTTTTTGTTTGGTGATTACCTACTGGACTTAGAAATTTGAAATTTCGTTAATAATTTTGGTTGAAATTTAGAAGTTTACGATAGCACTAAGAGGGGTTTTTTTGAAACTTCACTGCAAAAATGAAAAAATAAGATTTTTCATATAACGTCTTTGTTATATGAAAATTCTTATTTGTATACAAAACAACAAATAATTATTATGCTAAAAAATTAGGAGTACATTAAAAATAGTTTATAGAATAATTCATTACATTCATTTCTATATATACACATCTATAAAAATATGCTTAAAAATAACGCCGAGAGTCAATTTTATGCGTTAATTAGGTAAAAATTAAAAGATTTAAAAAAATATATTTATTTTTAATTTAAAAGATATTTCCATCTAATAAAACTTATACAGTTATTAAATATTTTAGAAAACCTTAACCTGCAATAAAATATTTATTGAAATTGAAAAAAATTCAATAAATAACGCTAAAGCTAACAAAATTACATGAGGCAATGTGAATAAAATAATTGATTTCTTTCATAAATATAATTTAAAATTATATTGAAAATCACTTTGCGGAAATATTTTTACAAACTACATTTAATTTCCCCTTTCTTGCAAAATAATATGAATTATCAGAAATTCTTTAGCAAGCACTATAAAATTCATTTAAGGGTTTAAAGTAGAGTATGAGATAAATAGACCAATGGTATCATAATATGAATTATAATAAGATAATGATATTAACTACTTTTAATTTCTCCGCTCTCTATGAGAATAGGCGACGTAGAGTTATATTCACTCAAAACATAATATCTCAAATTCGAATAGAGAAAACAGTATCTTGACACCAGTCTCTGCCTACTCTGGTGTTGGTAGACTAAAAATTTAAACTAAAAAAACTCAATTCACTTTCAAATTAATACGGTACTAATTATAACAAAAATTAAAGATTAACCCAAAATATACATATACTGGCTACACCCGAACCAAATGGCAAATACAAAAAGCTTATAAAACAGCAACTTTAGTCCACATACATAATAACAATATAGCATAGAGCCCTCAGTAACATATTGCCTCATAGCCACGTGCCAAAAGGGTTGCCATTGTATGAGAAAAAAAATTCTCAACGATGGTATCGCTTTCAATTCCCCATAATTACTGTGATTCTACTAATTGTTTTGTCGAGCACTTTTGTTTTGAATTCCCTTTGACCGTATTACAGTATGCCGTGTTGAGTTGGAGTGTTGTTCTTTGTTGCGAGCGTGGCTGTTTACTGGCGTCTCGTATGGAACGTGTGTGTTTTTTTTGTTTTGCACTTTAATTTTTAGTTAAGTATGGATAAGTAGATACAATGTCGAATTTTTTTTATTTATATTTCCTTTTAGTAGAATGGTAGGCAACTAATTACGTCCACAGTTTCTCTTATTATACGAAATTTTGATTTAATAAAGATCATTATAACTAAGCTTTATACTTATAATCAACAATTTTTTCGTTACACGCTGTATTCCGCATATACCGTAGGCAGAGGTAACCGGGAAACCTAGTGTTAGGACACTCCTTTCCCATTAAGACACTTCCGTTCCCTACTTTCTGCGCAATTCTGGAGGCATTGCGTGTTGAGTGGCGGAATTCAACGCAAAAATTAATCTTGATCTTAATTTAATAAATTAGAAGTAGGTAGATATAATCCTTTAAGAAGTAGTTCTTATGTCAGTCATGTTATAAAATAACTAAAAGATTCATAATATAAAAACATTTTATTAACTACATATGTATATATACAATGATATGCAAAGAAGCAATATACAAATACAACGGCGCTAAGTTCCGCATTCTTAACACTGCATTATGTCTGCTTATCCTGCTATCAGGGATAAAGCGAGCAAAAAAATAGCAATCCTACCAACAGAACCATTTAAAATAATTAATTCTCTTTCGCGTAAACTTCACACCGTACATATAAAAATTTCAAATCACATCAAGTATTTCGAACCCGCATAGACCTTGTTTAATAACACATTCATATGCAAATGTGTAAAATACTGCAAGGATTCGTTCATACATTTTACCAGTAAATATGCGTTCATGCGTGCTCCGGTACAGTCGGCAAAAATTTTACCAACTAAAACTTAAATTATGAACTTTATTTATATATATAAAAGAGTCAGTTTGTTTTGATTTTACTATGTTCTCCACTGTACATGTTCGTACTATAATTAGCAGTAATATGAATGGAGTTTTTGTCTGATATTGCAGGGTTTTAAACGTTTTAAAAGGAGGACTTTTGTATTTGATTTTTGAATCCAGTATTTTAATTTATGCATTCAGCACTTTATTTCAACTGTATTTGAATAAAGGCCCGGAATGTTTTTGCCTAAAGTTAATTATAATGTAACGAGGCTCGTAAATCGATATTATTATAGGATTTGTAGGAATATGGTCGTTGAGGCCATCTTGGTGCAGTGGAACAGCTTTTGAATTTAAACACGACGGTTGTGGTTTCATTTTTATTTCTTTTTTATCGTTCGTGTAGACAAAGCGCGGCGTTGAGTTCAGTAACTTAACACACAATGTCTCTAAAATTCTGCTTAAAGTAGGGAACGAATTGTCTTAACACTATATTAATTTTATAAGAAAATTATAAATTTTATTGAAAGAATGTATTTTAGTAATGGTGATACTCGTGTCGATCTCTTGGTAAAATAGTGATATAGAGTTGGGTCACATAAAATTAAATAAAAATAATTAAACATTCTTTAAAATTATAAATATTAATTAATATGTAAATATAAATAAATATAGTTTAAAATTTAATAGATATTATTTTATCTTAAATCAACATACATATTTATACAAATATAATTTTGGGTAACCAAACTTAATAAGTTATAGTATAATTTAACCTGAATTTGTTTTAACACTAATTTTACGGTCCAAAGGTGCCATAAAGTGTAATATATCGGTGTTTTGGCCATCGAGCACGCGATCCGACTCAAAGATTCCAATGCTGTGCTTTGAGCAATAAAATAAATCTTCTCTTAAGAAGTATACCTGATCGGCCCTAAACAAGCCAAGCTTTTACCGCCTTAATTA